>CM074943.1:10728737-10749603 GCA_037576815.1 Pangasius larnaudii | reverse complement strand
CTGCTCAGTGCTGAGTGCAAGGTGGATGGAGCCAAATGCAGGGCAATCCTAGAAGGCAAAAGACTTGAGACTTGGGTGGAGCATCCCCTTCCAACGGAAAAATGGCCCTAAGCATTCTGTCGAAGTGACAGTGATGTGGTTCAAAACCAAGAAGTGAATGTTTCTGAATGTCCCAGTCAAATCCCACACCTCGGATTTGTGACTGCACTTATGCAAAACACTGAATTGTTAATATTATTAATATATTACAAGTGTTACATTAGTAAATGAAACAATTTTGTCACACAAGTTCTTTAATAGATCTGATACTCGGACATTACCAGATGCTTTTGTTTTCCTGGTTCAATTTTTTTCACTTTGCAGAAGCTGATCTAATTCATTCAGATTCTCTTTAAGGTGCCGTTGCGTTAGATTATTAACATTATGATTATGAAACTTTCTGCTGAGTGTGTGTGTGTGTACATTTGTGTGTTTGTTTGTTTTTTTTTGCAGCATTGGAGGGTTCTGGAGACTTTGGAAGTGGGGACTCGTCGCTCTCAGACGACGAGGACGACGTCCTGAACGATCAGGAGGATATGGGAGACGACGAAGAATATGATGACGATGACGAAGACGGCGGCTACTTGTCGTAATCGTCGTCATGCGTTTTTCTTTTTCTTTTTTTCTTTTTTTTTTTTCTAAAAGAGGAAGGGGAAACCAAAAGCACGTTTTTAGGCGTCACTTGTAGAAATGAAGTACTAATATTACTAATGGCTTAGAAAAAGGTATATTTCCCTCTCGCTGTGTAACATTTGTATTTAAAAGGAATTAATAGGATTGATTAATACAATGCATTTTATTTTTGTCAAATGTCGTTGAGCATTTTCGAGAGTGAATCTGCTGTATCCCTTTGGGCAGGAAGTAGGACTGTCTCACACACACACACAAACACACACACACACACACACACACACACACAATAACATGTTCACATACAGCCATGTGCAAAAAGTCCCACTTTGATTGAGACTCATTAGACACCCTTTCTGAAAGGAAATGTGAACACACACACACACACACACACACACACACACACACACACACAGAGCTGATGACATATTTCTAACAGAATTTATTCTAGTTCCATTTTTGTTGGTGTGCGTACTTGTTTACTGTACCTTATGGACATCATTGCACTATTTCTGTTTAAATTACGAATATCGAATAGCTCAATAAGGAGGATACAAGATTAGCAAATTTCTACCTAAAGCAGCTCTACTTTAATAACTTATGATTATCACACATTATTCTTGAACATTGTTAGCCTAATTGGTATCCGCTGCATTTATAGCACACACAGTATAATTACCACAGACAAAAAAAAAAAAAACCTCTTGTATCACGGCGGCTTGCCAACAATTCTAATTATAAACGTATTAATGAACAACATATCATACTTTTTAACCATTTATAGTTACGTTTAATGCAGTGGGATGTCTATGGCATGAGTAAGTTTCTGTTATCACTGAAATTATAGCAGCTGTATAGCTATTTTTCTTGCAGCACTGACACTGGAGACTCCTTCCAGAAAAATTGCAATGCACTTTTATTGCATTCTTCTCTCTCTTTATCACAGTAAAATAATAATTCACATGTAGAAATCGACTCTAATTGAATCGCCAGGGATGCTTCTGCTACTAACAAGACTTTTGACCTTTTGACATTTGTCTAGAAACTAGTAATCATTGGCGCAACGCACAAATCAAGTCAACTAACTGAGAGAACTAGCATACTCAACTAATTCTTTAATAATGAGTATTGTCATTGGCTGCTAAAAGATTTTATTTTTTTTTTTACCATTGGTAGAGTGAGAAAGGATGTTGTTCACAACAAACAAGCAATTATTTTGGCGTAATTGCATATTCATAATTGCATATTCTCAAGAGAATTTTGTTTTGCATATATGAAACTAAAGTTAAGGCTTGTCTCGACTCATTGGAACTCCATCATGACTCATTTGAACTCCATCTTGACTCATTTGAACTCCATCTTGACTCATTTGAACACAATTATGACTCTCCATCTTGACTAATTTGAACTCCATCTTGAACACAATTTTGACTCTCCATCTTAACTCATTTGAACACAATTTTGACTCATATGAACTCCATCTTAACTCATTGGAACACAATTTTGACTCTCCATCTTGACTCATTGGAACACAATTTTGACTCATATGAACTCCATCTTGACTCATCTGAACTTGATTTGGCCTTGACCCTGTTTGGGACTCGGTCGTGACTCAATCTTAGCTGAACTTGTCTTGGATTTGACAGTAGCGGTCCTGACTACATTCCTGCTGAAGGACAGGTGTACGTATGTTGAATCTGGAAATATGACTCTTTTTTTACAGACTCTATGGAAATTTGTATGGCAGAAGCATTTACTTACTGACTAGACGTCTCTATATAAGCAAGTAATCACGTTGTTGTTTTTTTGGGTGTGTGTGTTTTTTTTTTTCTAGTACAAGAAAAGGTGGATAAATTCTACACATCTCTGCTACTAACACGAACGTTACGGATGTGGTGAATAAAAATTACAAACATTGGAGTACTCCTTTAACACAAAACGTTATGTTACAGACACTCTGACTCAGTGGCTGATGAGATACAATTATAATCACACACGTACACACCCACACACACACGCACACACACACACACACACACACACACACACACACACACACAGGCGTCTGTGTTTGTGCTCCGGCTTTTTGGGGGCGACGCCAAACCTGAGATCAGACTCAGTGGAGCGTTTTGTGTCACTCTCTCAGACACACACACACACACACACAAACACACACAAACACACAGATTTTTGTTATGTGTGATCTGTTAGCTGTCCTGAAATGTACAGTGCCTTTGAGTAGAAGAGAAAGAGACTTCTAGGGAATATTAGCCTACGGTGTTTTTTTTTCTTTTCTTCACTTCTCTGTACTTCTCCGTGTGCATTTCCGTGGATAGTTTATATTTTGCACCTGACAAAACGTTCAAAAGTTCCAGATGTTCAGTATGGGTGTGTCCGTAGTGTCGCCTCACGATCTTTTGAATGAATTCGGAGTTTTATTTAACAGCGTTTTGCATTCACACCCACGTCGGGCCAAAATAGAGAAACTAGAAGGAGAAACTCCTCCTTTATTCCCTTATGCACATCTGTCCAGCTGTTGGTATAGAAGTTCCAAATGCATTTTTTTTACAGTGTATGTAATATTTGCTGAAATAAAGTTCTATCAACCGGAATTATGTTAATTCTCTGAAGTACTTGTGTGTGTGTGTGTGTGTGTGTGTGTGTGTGTGTGTGTGTGTGTGTGGTCAGTATTGCATTATGTATAAACACAGTGTAAATATTTTATGCAGCTCCTCATCAGGCTCCTGGAAGATAAGCACACACACACACACACACACACACACAAGCAGGGGCATTTGAGGACTCGATTATTTCATCATTACAGCCCAATGGCTTATCTGTCGGTCAGTGTGTATGTGTGTGTTTTTGTGTCTGTGTTTGTGTGTGTGTGTGTGTGTGTGTGTGTGTGTGTGAAGGATTATGGCTCTTTCGGGCACTTTCATCTCTCAGTGCAATTAAATTACCCCAAAAAAAAATATGGAAATCAATGACCTGGAAACAGTGCAGTGAGAGCCAGTGGCTAACATGCACACGAACACACATCCTTAAAATGTGTGTGTGTGTGTGTGTGTGTGTGTGTGTGTGTGTGTCCTCGGGTTTCATCAGTATGAGGAAAAAGCTGGATAAATAAAAAACGTTTTCTTTCATTACCTTTTCGCCTTCCTGTAAAAGAGAACATGACATTACGGCTGCTGATTTTGGATTTTAATCAAACACACACACACACACACACACACACACACACACAATTTCTCTCTGTACAGTATATTATGAACATCGATTCACACTTCTGTGCTTGGGTGTGTATTCATAAGTGTGATAAGAAGACAGGAAGACCCAGGAGGTGAACCGTGAAAGCATCCAGACACGTATCCTTATTAAAACAACCAAACGCACGTCCTGTCTCATCCTGTCTCATCCTGTCTCATCCTGTCTCATCCTGTCTCTTACACGCTCTCTGGCTAATTGAAGGGTGTACAGATATGAAATAATCAAATATATTTGTTTCTGCAGCATAAAATAGTACGTTCCAATATGTTGGAGTATGATATGGTTGATGAGAGTCAGTGTTCTTGGCTGACGGGAGTGGAACTTTGGTGCTGTTGTAGGACATTCACATGCATTCTGAGATGCTTTTCTGTTAACCACGGCTGCAAAGAGTGTTTGCATTCCTGTACCGCTTGAACCAGTCTGGCTATTCTCCTCTGACCTCTTTCACCTACGAGGTGTTTCCGTCCAAAGAACTGGATGGGAAGGGATGGCTTTTTTTTTCCTGCACCTTCCTGTGTAAACTCTCGAAAATGTTCTGTGTGGAAAATCCCAAGCGATTTCTGAAATCATTTTATGCATTGCACTGATTGGAGTACAGAGTACAGGTGTTCCTAATAAAGCGGCAGGCCTACATATTCACATTCCAGCCATTTTATTATTTTTTTTTTTAGGTGGCAGATTTCAGGTTTCAGCCATAACAACATAGAAGTAAGGCGGAATCCATTCACCAAGCCGTCAGTGGTTAACCACCCGGCAAGTCACGCTTTTTTTTTTGGACACACTTGCAGCTCTGGGATTTTGAACTCACAACCCATTGATCTACAAGAGCCTGTAAAAGTAAATGTATTTCTCTACCGCGTCTTTATGTCCTACGCAACAACAGACACTGACGTGTAAATGGAAAATGCTCTCCGAAGGGTCATGCGAGTTGCTCGAGGGTGCAATAGTGGCGTCCATTAGCGAACACCAAAACCACTGACCAATCTGATTGTGGACGTAGTGGTTTCATGACTACAGCTTCGGGTCATCTCCAGTAAGACGTACTTCTAACAATTTCGCAGCATTGCGGTCAAATTTTGGCCCATTCTTCTTGGCAAATCATCCCGCTGAAGGTCTTTCTAATGGTCTCAAAGCCCTCCATCAGTAACGTCAGGCTACGCAGGAATGTCCGCCCTTCTTTTTTAGAAACCGGTTATTTTTGGCTGCATGCTTGATGAAACGTCCATCTTCTCCATCTTGTCAATTTCTTGGCTGATGAATTTAAATTCTCCTCTAATATGTCCATCACGCCTTTGTTCCATCCGTGGTTCCTTCAATGGCGTGTACCTGTAACACCCCATATCACGAAGCTCACGCCTTCACACTTCACTGTGGGTAATGGTGCACTGTGGGTAATGGTGCACTGTGGGTAATGGTGCTCATACACATAACCCTTCTTTCTCTAAACGTGAAGAGCTGAGTTACTGCCAAAGAGCGTTTTTTTTTTTTTGTTCCGATTTGTCTAAATGCTTGTGTGCACATTTTAGGCTTGCATCTCTGTGCTTCTTTGTTAGCAGAGGAATTTTGCACGAGGTGATTGTAGTCCAGCTCTTTGGTTATTGTTCTCCATGTAACTGTTGTTCGTGCTGCTTTCAGCTTGTCCTGCAACTCTTTTCGATTGACTGCTGGCTTCGTTCTCTTACCTTCCTTATCATTAGTCAGAGAGCTGTGAGTGAAGTCTTGCGTGATGCACCTGGCCTGGGGGATTAGTTGTGGTTCCATGATCTTTCCACCTTGATACTGTATTGTTGAACCAGTTGTAGTGAAAGGTCTTTGCTATGCTATGGTTGTTTAACAATCCTGTCCTCCTTCACTTTCAGCAGGATTGCTACTTTTTTTTTTTTGCATGAAATCTTCCCAAACAATGACATCAGGTGCAATTCGACTGAGAATTTTTTTTGGTAGCATTTATATCTACAACTTGATGTATTTGTAATGTGTCCTTTACATATTTTAATCTAGTGTTTCAGGGATTCTTCCCCATGGTGTGTCAGTACTTTTCAGACTTAACGATGAGAGATTGTCATGGGAGGATGAACCCTTTGGGAGGAAATGCTCTGTCCTTCTTCCTTCTCCTGCTCCCTGTTCCCTCCCATTTTCAAGTGAAAAACATTAGCTTCAGTCAATGAGTCTTCCTCACCTTTTGGCAAGTGAGGTGAAGCCCTTTTCTGGTTACATCAGCAATTAACGATTCTATTTAAAAAAAAAAAAAAAAAAAAAAAAATGAAGAGGTCACATGACCAACATAGCTCTTCTTAACCTTCTATTGATTCATGGTTGGCTTTTCATGTCACATTTTGCAGGATTTTTTTTTTTATCAGTTGATGGTGTGTATTAGAGTGTCTAATATCGGAAAAGTCTGTTTTTTTTATACAGTAAATGGGAAATTGTTGGACCTTCCCTGAGGGCATATAGATCAGTGTGTGTGTGTGTGTGTGTGTGTGTGTGTGTGTGTTGGAAGTAAAATCCTCTGGACCTTTAAAGTAAAACCAGAATTGCTTAGCAACTAGCGAGCAAATTGAAGCTGTGGGTTGCATTAATGGCGGCACACTCAGACCTCGAATGGTTTCGAAGGCACAGCTTAGCGTTGCTGTTCCAATAAGGAACTGCACTCATATGAGAATGCTTTGAAAGATATGGTTTTAAACGCAGCACTCTGGATTTCAATTAGAATTGAATTATAATCTGACCATTCAAACTGACGCTTGGTGAGACCCTTCATTACTAAGCTAAACGCTTGGATGAGATTATTCCTCACTTGGAACTTGCTTTGGATGAAAATGCCTGCCAAAAAAAAAAAAAAAAAAAAAACACAGTTAGAGCATAAACTCTATGGTTGTCATGCAACTGTAACCAAGTGACGAGACTTTTTTTTTTTTTTTGCTGCTGAATCGTGCAAAACTGCTCTGCAAATGAAGCCGTGCAGGTAAAATCATCTTGCAGGCTGATTAACTGATTAAAGTATGGCACATTGTATATTTCATCTGCTTGTGGTTACGTTTAAAGTCGTTGAATGTCCACGAAACAAATGACTTACGCTATAAACAGTTGTTCCCTCAGCCGACTGAGAAACCGCAAACTCCACAGCTTTACCTCTGACTTTTACAAAGCATTTACACTGGAGACTCCTTCCAAAAATGTTAAATGAAGTGTCTCTTCACAGAAAAGTTGTCAAAAATTTTTTTTTTATCAGTTTATGTTGAGCAGCTGCCATAACAGTCCCTGTGAACATGCTGTTAACGTCACGTCAGCGCTGCCTCAAAATGGCCGACAAGATCCCAGCAGCCTCGCAAATCACATGACTCGGTCTAATGGCTTATAATCGTTGGCGCCTATTTTGTGCTCCCCTAATTAGTATCGGTATTTCTGTTCTGGTTTCTGCGTGTTTGGTCGTGTGTCGTATCCATTATTATCACTATTAACTCTGATGTCCCGTCATTCTAATATTTTGATGTACAAAAAAAAAAAAAGGTAACACTGCACAGTAACAATAACAGCTTGGAAAAGGTACATAGGATGTCGGATTGTTTTGCTTGGAGCACTGCACACATGAGTGAGTGTGTGAGGGGGTGCGTAATGGTGGCTTTCCGTTCTATCTAGCTGGCACGCTGATAAAAGGTTATTACCAGTAGAGGAAGAACAGAATCATCGCCGTTTCAATAAACGTGTGCCTGAGAGACAGAGAGGGAGGGGGAGATGTTTATGAAGGTTGCGAGTGGGTTTTGTGTCTGCGCTCATCTTCCTAGGATCGATACAATCCATTTACTTAAGACCCAGGATCCATTCATCAGTGCACACGCACGGATGAGAGAGGAAGAGCGAGAGACCCAGACTGCAGTGTAATGGAAGTTCGGACAGAGGGATAGATGAGCTACAGGAGAGTGAAAGTCTGTGAGAAGGAACCAGACGCAGCAGAAGGAGACATCAAAGAAGTGCCACCAGTCAACATACGATATGCCAAGCTGACAGAACACACACACACACACACACACACACACACATGCCATTTGTATATTTTCCACCCAAACTGGTATAACCTACTTACAGTCTTGGAAAGTTCCTCTTTACTTCCTAACTTGGTTTCCTAATATCAGGATATGGGAATGGTCCACTGTAGGGTTTAAACCTAGATCAATTCCACAATTATTGGCGCACAACATGAAAATTTGAAGTGTGTTATAACCTGCAAATGGTTAATACTGAAGCGGGCAAAAGTCTGTAGACACCTGACCATCACACCCGTATGTGCATGTGGAACATCCCATTCCAGATTTAGTCCCCCCCTTTTTGCTGCCAATCTTTAGTGAAGGCTTACCTTTAGATTTTGGAGCGTGGCTGTGGAGAACTGCGTCCATTCATCTACAAGAGTGTTGGTGAGGTCAAGGCGAGAAGGCGTTGGCGCGCAGTCGGCGTTCCAGTTCATCCCAAAGGTGTTCGGTGGGGTTGAGGTCAGGGCTCTGTGCAGGACACTCGAGTTGTTCCACACCACGCTTGGCAAACTATGTCTTCAGGGAGCTCGCTTGGGGCATTGTCATGCTGGAACAGGTTAATCTTAACACAGGGAACAGGGAAATCTTAAACCCACAGCATACAAAGACATCCTATACTATTGTGCGATTACAACTTGCAACTTTGCGGCACCAGTTTTAGGGAAGTCCGTTACATGGTCCACATTCTTTTTGCCATATAGCGTATTCACACTAGGCAGAAACTGACTGTTTATCACCCTGATAACACCTTCCTGCACTGAAGCATGGTGGTGGCGGCATCGTGTGAAGCGTTACCCTTAAACTCTTGGTTGTTTCCCTGACTAATGCCGTGCACTTTTGGTGGAGTCATGGTTGTGCCATATTCTTTTCTTTTTTTTTTATACAAAGGATTTGAACGGTGTGCTGTGGGACGGCCAAGTGACCAACAGCAGAAGCGTATGTTTTAAGTGGTTTGAATGAAAGAGCTGGGTAACAAAAAGTGCAGCTTGGGTTTATCATGTTGGAAACATGTCTTGATTTCTCACTTGATGGTTTCATGCCTATAAGACCCTGTACTATAAGGATCAACCATCATGGTTTCATAATACCGCTGAGCTACTGATGGGTAAGAGATTCAATAGCATGACCAGCTGTATCGAGGTGCCAGTCATTTTTGTTTTTGAGACAAAATGCTATTATTTACAATAATAGAAGAGTTTTTTTATGTTGTTGTTAAGAATTTTCTCCAATTGCTTGCGTGTCAAATTTGAATGATTGTGTTTTGTGTTTTATCGTATGCAATCATTTTGGTCTTTTTTTTTTCCCAGGGTGCCAATAATTCTGGAGCTGACTGCCTGCACATATCAGTTTGCAGCTTATGTACTGCCACCTGGTGGCTGTTTACAGTCACACACAACTATTTACGTTTTAAGTGACATTTTAGTTGTAGATAAAGAGTATATTAAATGAGGAAATGCGCTTAAAATGTCAGTGTCCAATAAAAAAAAAAGCTTAAAAAAAAAAGCTTATCTGGGAGCTGCAAATACAAATGGTGAGAAAATGCAAATGTTTGTACCCCCTTAACATATCTCACATTATCAGATGTAACAAATGATCAAATCGTGTATGGAAGATATTATTATTATTATTATTATTATTATTTTTCCTGACATCTGCCAGATCACTTGGAAAATAGTTCTTCTTCTTCTTGACATATCTCTGATAACTTAACCAGATGTCAGGTCCGGAGACATAGTGGGTTGTCACAAATCTTTTCAAAATATATATTTCCGTTGATTTTTTCCTTGTGCTGTATATCCCATCTGAAAACCGTTGGGGGGGGGATTTCAAACTTTTGTGGTCAGCTGTAGATAAAGAGATCCATATGTGGTTCCTGAGCGTGATCCTCATTGAAATCAGTGAAATCACATCGAAGGCAATATGCAGTGTACATCTTTGTAAACAGTCCCTTTGAGGCTAAACACCTTAGCGCCTAAAAGCTACCTAGTGAGTAAAAGTTAGTTACCAAATTGGACCTGAGGTTTTTCCTTTTCATTTTTTTTAATTTGCTGTTTTTTCTGATTCATTGTTGCATTTTTCGGTTTGTTGTTATGTTTTCGGATTTGCTGGCGTGTTTTTAGTTCAGCTGCGTTTTCTGAATTTGCTGCTGTGTTTTTCGTTTTGTTGTTATGTTTTCGGATTTGCTGTTTTTTCTTTTTAATTTGCTGTTTTTTCTGATTCGTTGTTGCATTTTTTGGTTTGTTATGTTTTCTGATTTGCTGTTGTTGTTTTTTTTTTAATTTGCTGTTTTTTCTGATTCGTTATTTTTTCTGTTTTTCTGTTGTTGTTTTTTTCCATTTTGTTTTCTGATCTGCTGTATTTTAGTCATTTTTTCCCCCCTGATATTCTCTTGCACTGTTGTTGTTTTTTTTTCGGAGTGACTGTTGTGCTTTTGGTTTTGTTGTTTGTGTTTTCTGCATTTGTTGCGTTTCTTGTTACGTTTTCGCATTTCTGGTTTCATTGTTGTGTTTCTGATTTTGTTGGGTTGTCCTTTTCGCTGTTGTGCTATCTGAATTTCTGCTTTTTTCTGCTTTTTTCTGAATGTGCTGCTGTGCTTTTCTGATTTACTGGGTGTTTTTGGTTTGTTAATGTCCTTTGCACTTATGGGCCTCCGTAGCTCTCACTGTCAGCTGGACAAAAACATGTAGGAGGAAAAGAAACAGATGAAAAGACTGAAAATAACACGAGCACATCTTTGACCTGACATCAGTTTAATCACCAGCAGGGTGATGAGACTTTTTTTTTTTTTTTTTTTTTTTTATCAGGCAGATACAGAGAGGGAAGGAAAATCATATTTCATATTCTATAAACTGAATTAGGGCAAAGTGGGAACTTGGCACATGAAGAGACACCCACACCAGAAAGAGTCATAAAATATCACCGGGGTTTAGGTGTGTCTGAGCTGCATACACACTCTCACACACTTCTCATCATCAGGTACACCATGGGCCTCGATTATCAAGCTGGGTTTGTTGATTCATAAATCATTCTTTCGTAAAAGAAGCGTAGCATTTGTGAAAAACCGGTTTTGTTCAAAAACCGGTTTGTATCCTGCGAGAGTTCCTGAGGTCATGTGAACGTATGTGAAAGGAGATTCTCGATCAGTCGGCTACAAATCACACCGTTGCTGACGAGTTACGGCAATTTTATGTCTGTTTATGGAAGTTGTCAAATTGAAATGCTTATTTATTTTAACTACACACAGGAATTTACTGAATTGTCTTGTCAGTTGTTTCATATTAATGATTTGCAAGGAAGCAATAATAATAAAAAAAAAATCCATAAATTATGACAAATAGCTGGTCAATTAGGTCAAAAGAAATGGCACCCTATAAAACAGTCAAGCTCAGTGTGTGTGTGTGTGTGTGTGTGTGTGTTTGTGTGTGTTGTAGCCGATACGCTTCAGTTGCTGAGCTGCATTACTGGAAGATTTATCATCCACTGCACTTGATCACTGGTCACTGATCAACATATGCACGTGAGTACAAAACAAAACTGTAATACTGAACTTTTGATTTGGAAACACAATTTTACACTGATAAAAGATTGATAAAGAATGATAAATGAGACCCATTGTGTCTTTTTTAAAATTTTGTGTGTGTGGTTGTGTGTGTGTGTGTGTATATCTGTACTGGAATTTGGAGAGAAAGGAAAAACATTAGGTTTTTTTTTTAAGGATGATTGTTCAAGTTCATTAAATTCAATATCAAATAAAATACATTAATAATTAAAAAAAAAAAAACAATGACACAACAAACATTATCTACATAAACATCCACATGTGCAATAATATACATTTCGGTTCTAAGGCCATAGTTGCTCGTCCACAATAGTGGCGCTGTCAATGATGTGAGTGTGCTAATGTCGCAGCGTTCCCTTTCGTGCTGCCTGTAAATCATGAACAGTGCGCACCGAGTGTCTGGGTCGTTGCCTCACAGGATCTGTAGTTCTGAAGCTCTGAGTAGCACCATTAGGATTTCCCTTCCGCAGCGATCACCTCGCCGTCCGCTTGCCTCGTGTGTTTTCGGGAGAATAAATCTCAAAATGAATAGGAGTTCCAGGAAAATGTGTCTCATTGATCGTCCCAGGAAAGGTTCATTGTGACTGAGTGAACTCCGCGTGACTGAATCGACTCCTTCTCGCTGGATAGACTCCCTGCGACTGAGTCGACTCCTTGTGACTGAGTCGACTCCTTGTGACTGAGTCGACTCCTTGTGACTGAATCGACTCCGTGTGACTGAATCGACTCCTGTGATTGAGTCGACTCCTTGTGACTGAATCGACTCCTGTGATTGAGTCGACTCCTTGTGACTGAGTCGACTCCTGTGACTGAGTCGACTCCCTGTGACCTGAGTCGACTCCTTGTGACCTGTTCATTTGCCTCCAACAACACTGGAAAAGTTAGTTTGGAGAGCATGAATAGTTAAGCGCACAGCTGGGTAGAGTCTCTCTTCCTCATCCTCTGTGCTAAGTGCATGGTAAGCGCACAGGATTATGGGGGTTTTCACAGCTGTAACGCACACTTCATACAAGGCTTTACTTCTGCTTTACAGCGTTTGTAAGAAAAACACTCGTGTACACCCTCATAAACAAACAAGACAAATTTCATGTGTGGGTTTCACTGACTGCGAGACAAAAGAAAATTCTAGATACGAGAGCTGTAGGGTCTTAATGAGAGTGAAATGACGCTGAGAACGTGATGTTAGATCTTACAAGCCTGTTGACACTGAAAAACACGAGTTCATCTGTAGAACTAATGAGATCAGGATTCGAAGGTTGCTCTTTACCTCTGCAGACTTCCTGACATTCATATATAAATTATATATCATTACATGTAAACAGCCACAGATGTCATAACATTAAAGATTTCTTTTGATTTCATTTTTTTTTTTTTTAAGAAAAATCCCACAGGCATGTACACACACCTAAATGAAAACATGCAGACCAGTGCGCACACAGTTTAAGTCACAGCGTGGCAACAGCAGCTTAGTTGCTCAGACGCAGACTTCCCATGTTGTCCTTAACTTGTAAAATTATGACACATAACACAACAACAGGGTTTGTTTGGGGTTTTTTTTTCTCACAGGCTTGAAAATGACCTACTCGTTTTAAGACTTTGTCTCTTTTCATGTGCAGCATCTACAACAAGCCTCTCTCTTGAAGAGAAGCTTTTCAGCTTTTAGAATATTATTTTGCGTATGTGTGTGTATAAGTATAGACAGGAGTTTAAATGGCTGCCTGCTGTGGTCCGGCCGAGCGTCGATCTGTGGCAAAATGGGCGGAGCTTGCCTCCAGTTTATTGATTGGAGCTAGGAGTCTGATGAACAGCGCACTCCTACTGGCTGATAACATGGAGGCGAATCCAGTGCAGGAAAGCCTTTGAGTGACTTTACTCTCGAGAATCTGTGTGCCTTACTCCTTTTTTCAGTCTGTCGCACCCTTTGTCCTGGAGGCGTGTGTGTGTGTGTGTGTGTGTGTGTCTGTGTGCGTGTGTTACTTGTGCGTGTGTAACTCCTCCTGGAACTTGGTGCTTGTGTAGCGGATGTGGAAGCCTTTCTTGCTGATGGTGTCGTCGCTGTGGAAGCGAATCAGCATGGCGTCGCTGGCTGAATACAGTTCCTCGCGGGGCTAGACGGAGACGGAAAGAAACGGAGAGGCAACAGATTCAGTGTATATCATAAAGTAAAAAAAAAAAAAAAAGTGTGTTGTCATTCAAATGTTCAACTATGTTCATCATTGTTTGTGGAACAACAAAATTCCAACTATAGGTTATTATAGCCACTTATTATTGAGTACAGTGTTATGTTTTCATCTATATTACGTCTTTTCGCACACACACACACACACACACACACACACACACACACACACAGCTTCCGTGCTCACCCCTGAACCACAGAAGCGTCCTAGCTTGTGCGCGGACGTGTCATGCCCATCGTACAGCTCGATGTAGTCATATCCACACTCTGCTTCCTCCTCCAGCTCAAAGGTGGTGAAGGTGAGCTCGATGCTGTAACCTGCCTCGGCTGTGATTAGCCACTCGCAGTCTGTGTGGCCCGGATAGTTGTTGTCCCCGAACTGTGCGTGAGAGTACAGGTTCTTCTGCCTGGCATCGGCCCTCAGCCTGCCTCCACACTCTACACACACAAGCGCACGATATTATATTGTCATTTATCATTCAAGTTTCATGTTCTGTTCAGTACCGAACACTGGAAGTCCTACCGTCAGTGTAATTTCAGTGTAATTCTGAAATTTGTTTTTAATGCATCTCAGTTTGTGAGTGCGCAAGATGAAATATTAAAGAAAGTATAAACTCGCTTTGGGACGAGATGGGACTAAAGTCATAGTCATTTTTAGACACCTGTTTCACTTTCATTCTGTCAGAATGATTATTAACTATTCAATTCTCTATAATACAAATATGTTTTTTATCACATCACATCTTTATGTGATGAACAAATTCTTTGTTGATCCTCTCATACATTACACACTTTAACCAAACATTAGTTTAGGTATGTCATGTACTACTTTGGCCAATAGAGAGCACTGCTGGACGTAAAAGTCTTTTAAACTGATAAAGCCCCTGATAAAACGTAGATTCCTGTAACTGCTCTGCGTTGGAAAGCTTGAAGCATTATGGTGGTCCTGCGCTGTCTAAATGTTGCTCCTAGACCTTATAGTGAAATAATAATATAGATATATCCACTACTGTAGCGCACACACACACACACACACACACACACACACACGTGCACTGACCTGTGGAGTGTGTAGCGTGGAAGCCCTTGCGCTGTACTGAGGCGTCGGAGATGAAGCGCAGGTAGATCCTGTTGCCCGTGGAGACAAGGGGCTCTGGAAGCTTGCTGCCGCAGAGCCGGCTCAGAATGGGCGCCTTGTCCGAGTCGCCGTCGAAGGCCTCCAGGTGATCGTAGGCGCATTCCTGGTGCTGCTCGATCTCAAACTCGTTAAACGACTGCAGAAGATACAGAGGAAAGACGAAGGAAAGACGTCAGTGGACCATCAGAAATGTGGAGGGAAGCCTCCTGATCTGTTTCTTCTCTTTGGCCTACTATTATTGAGTATCTCTCTCCAGCTACACTCCCTTCCCTTGACCGTTCCTATTCATGTACGCAAAACTGATGCGGACATGAATCACTGTCATCCGTTCAGCTACAAAAAAAAAAAAAAAAAAAAGATCTTAGCAAGCTTATCAAAGGTTATTAAGTGATATGATCTCGGTGCATTGGCGAATAAATTTGATCTGGGAGTCTACGGGTCTAAATCTGCTTTTAAACGTTTCGCAGACTGATTCATGTAGCCCCGCGACCTGACTTCTCATCGTTCACTCCCGTGTGTATCTCTCTTTCCTGAGCCATTAAAAGTCGCCTCAACACATGCGTAAGCAGGCCTCTCCTTGATCAGATGGACCTGTTGAAATGCCTGCGCTGACCCCCCTTCCCTGGCCAAGAGGGTTTTCCTGCATAGACACATGAATATATTAAAAATCATAAAATATATTCCAGAGGAAGCAGCTGCTCGGGGGAGTGTGTAATTTATTAAGTTAATAGATGCACTTCGCTGATGATTTATACGTTCGCGGCATGGGATAGGGCAGGACTCAGATATGATAATAACGCATGTGTGCGTATCATATGGGATGGACAGTATGTGTGTGTGTGTGTGAGGGATGTGTTACTGCATGCCTGTCGGTATAAGACCGTATTAACGCGCAGAGGTGTGTATGAGTGTGTCAGACAGTTTGACTGTATGTGTTATGCTAACACTGCTGCCAATAAGATCAGTTAGCAAGAGCAGCTTATGTATGAAATAAAACACTTTGTGCTTTGTTTTATTCCTCCTATACCACAGAATTATAGTTTTTTTAATGATTAAATAATGACATGGCATACTTTTTTATCTAGTTATAGTGGACTGTCTGTGAAACCGGCTTCTTTTTCCTCTCTTAAAGTTGGTAACACAGAAAACAGCCCTTCCGTAAATGCTACGTCTTAATATACTGCTTCCTGAGCTGCTGTTATAGAAAATGAACGAACCCCTTCTGACCAGTCGTGAACGTAGCATTCAACAGCGCCGTGCGCTATGTTCTGACAAAGCAGGGTCAAGGTGTGTGCATGCTTTTACAGGCTGAGACGCTCACAATTTTGACGCGGTGGCCTGGAGTGGCGGTGATGTCCCAGGTACACTCCTTCCTGCTGGGGTACTTATCAGGCCAGTTGGGGCTACTTATGGTGCCGGTGGGGCTGTGGATCTTGTGCTCACACTCCGCTACAGGATCAGAGAGACAGGGTAAAGAGAAGGTGTAGAAGAGCAGAGGAATGTAAATGAATCATGTGAATGCATATAGGTGAAGAAAAAAAGGGAACAAGATTTATAGAATGTGTTATAGCATGAAAACGCCTGAGTCTGCACTAACTGCAGGTGGAGAAAAGAAAAAAAAAAAAAAAAAAAAAAACATTCTTCTGCCGAGGATTAGGGTAAGAATGTTTTCTGAACTCTGGCCCAGTTCCCAGGTGTCAGTGCTAGTTCACCGTCACCTGAGATGCACCTTTTAAGAGAAGAGCCAGTTTCTCCTTCCCTTCAAGATGAAGCCGTGTTCCCTTTTGAAGCCACTTCGGCCTTTTTTCGCTCTGAGGGAGACTCAGGGACACTAATGGCTGCAGGAGAAACCGCTTTCGCGTAACCCGAGTTTCTCCCTCGGGAAAATTGAGTCAAGCCGGCGGAGAAGGTTTCGGCCACATGTCTTTAAACAGAAATAGGCTGAAGCATCCACATTAAAAGAAGTCACTCCGCCCTCTGGTTAAACAGGAGGTTAGTCACTAATCGAATCATGCATTTGTGTGTGCTGTCCTTAAAAAAGGAGCCTATTGTGACTCGACGGAACCGGGTCAGACAAACGTTTTCATCAAACCCTTCACCAATACATAGAGAAAAACCTATCATGCAGGTCCCCGTGTAACAGTAACTTATTAGAATGAGCACATTAATATAAACCTGAGATTTGATTTGTAATAGAAAATTCTGACCAATCGCAATGGAGCATTCAGCGGCGCGTGTGTTTTCTAATTCTCTCAGAGCACTTTGTTAGTTTGTGAACTAACCCCGAGTACGTATTGACACAGAGTTCGTTTCTCAGACACACACGTGAAAAACATAAACTTAAGGAGTCCTGGGTCCAGATTCCTGACAGTCCAGATGTTTAAAATCAGAGTGAATTAAATACCCGTGAATAGATGTTGAAGTGTGTGTGTGTGTGTGTGTGTGTGTGTGTGTGTGTGTGTCTTCTAGTCCTCCTGACTCCCCGTCTTTCAAGTTGAAAGGATAATGTCTTTCTAATGTCATTTTCTCCCAGGTCTTTTTTTTTTTCTTTTCAAAGACACAACACACACACACACACACACACGCACAGTCCATGTAGAAGAAAGACTGCTTTATACTTTTTCAAACCACAGAGCCATGTTAAAGACGGTCAACTGTGCTCAACAGAGCTTCAAAGATAGGTGGAGGATCATTACAGGCGGTGGTGGACTAACACACACACACACACACACACACACACACACACACACACTGAATGCTACAGTGGAAAGCTTTAACATAAAGACCCAATGCCTTCTTAATGACCACACCTGGTATACAACAACCCTGCTACTGTGTATTTGTGTGTGTGTGTGTGTGTGTGTGTGTGTGTGTGTGTGTGTGTGTGTGTGCGAGCGCACCTTCTTTGCAGTCATGCTTGTTCTCGTGCAGGATAAAGCCATTGCGACACTGGCAAACGTAGCTGCCGATGATGTTGATGCACTCGTGCTGGCATCCGCCGTTATCCTTTGAGCACTCGTCCTTGTCTGACACACACAACACAGAGAGACGGAGAAACAACGATGTAGGAAGATCCATCACCCAGCAAATAAACTAAATACGCCAAACTGTGATTAAAAAAAATAATAATAAATTGTCCAATTAGCCCACATCTACCCTGAGGCTTCTTTGTTCGACCAAATAATTCGGTCGAAGCAAAGGCAGAAATGAAAAGAAGGGAATGGGAAGAAAATAACCAACATGTGCATCCATTCATCCTGTAAAAAAAAAAAAATGGATATTCAATTAAGGAGGAAGAAAACGAGACAGGCTCGGGGTAACGTCCCGGGCGCCTGGGCTACTGATCGGTCCGCCCCCTGAAGCGCCATTCCGGATGATCACGGACTTTCTTTACCTCTAAATAATCGGAATTCAGTGATTCAGGAGTGATTGAAAACTGATGACTGGCTTCTACAGTATTTTCCTGCAGAGACACATGGCTTGCATTTTGCCTTGTGATATGTTACCATGACTAATTCGACATGATCAAATTATTGCAAATGCTCCACTGGCTTTCAAACCTCTGACACACTTGGTCACACACACACACACACACACACACACACACACACAGAGGATTAGGAGTGTGTGGGAGGGCTATGGCGACCACCCTGAACCTGACGGCACTGGGCCAGTGGAGATCTGACAGTTCTTTTCTCATTTTACCTACTGAATGACATTCTCTCTCTCTCTCTCGCTCTCTCTCTCTCTTCTCTATGCTTCTCAGCATCCCTTTGTATCTCTCTCTCTCTCTCTCTCTCTCTCTCTCTCTCTCGAGTGTTTTATTCTGACTTATTGCATGAAGGGTCTAGTCAACCTGTTTGGAGAAGGAGCATGACATTCAGGACCTGCTGTTAGTGAGAAGAAAGCGTAAGACGGATTTTTTTTTTTTTTGAATGGATTGATCTGATGCTGATAGAATCTGACGTTAGATCAACAAATGGCGTTGAAAGTACATTTGTTGCCACACCTCGTATGCAAGACAGATTAGACAAGGGCCAAATCCATAACCCCAAAACCAATCGTGGGAGAGGCGGCCATACCTGAGACCTGCCCTATGGCGGCCCTACGAGCAGAAGGACGTGAAGCTACGTCCTGACAGGACTTAAATATAAAAATCCGTGCTTTGCAGGTTGCGGGTTTATCTGTGGAAGAGAATACCCCCAGGATTACAGCACATATATATATACACACACACACACACACACACACACACACACACACACACCATAAAAAAAACACTAAGGAAAGGTTACAGAAGGCATTAAAATTATTTAGTCATTTTTATAGACACACACAACACACATAGTTTCACAAATATTCTTTCAGCTTGGATTTCACTTTCAGGTTCCTCACAGCCAAACTGGCCCGAATTTCAGCCTAATTTATTATTTTTTTTATTATTATCTCAAATATTTTTCTAAACTTGGCACAGCATAGTCACCCGCATTGTTGGCACCGGGGTCGACGTTACACAACGTGGAGAGAACGGATGCAAATGAGGTAAAGCGGCATCTCGACTGAGCTTGTTACTTTTTTTTTTGGGAGAGCTTTTCTTTTTTGGTGCGCGATATGAAGGACGGACCTGTGGGGGTTTTGTCTAGTCCTGAGGTGCAAATCTTAAAGAACAGGAAATGTGCCATCGCAACGACACACTTAACGGGTCCAGTCACGCTGGTGGTTGGAGTTTGTGTTGGTGTTGGACTAAATTTCAGACTGGATATTCGTCACTTTGGGTCGGCTGGCTGAATGAAATGTTCTCATGAGTGTTCTCATGCTGTACTAAAGTTGGGCAGCGGTCAAACTTTCAAGCTGGGTTAAATCTCTAGCACACACACACACACACACATACAGTACATTTGAAGATGGCTAGAGTGTGAGCATGTGTAAATCCAGGCTTTGTTCAAATTCTACAAATTTCTCAGGACACAACGCTGTGAGAAAGAACAGGGTTAGCCAAACAGGATGACGGACGAAAAAAAAAAAATGTTTAAAAAAGAAACCCAAAAAACAACTTCTGAAATCTACACCACAAAACAACAGAACTTGGTTTATATAACCAACACCACAAAAGTTGGTTTATACGACCAAGCTCAAAAGCTTTTCCGATGAAATTCAGTCAAGTCCAACACACACACACACACACACACACACACACACACTTGTCAACCAAATCTGCAACAGAGGCATTTTGTTTTCCATTATCACTAGGGCAGAGTGTGAAACTTCACTTACCGGAAAAGAAGTGCGCTTTGAAGCCTTTCTTCGAAACGGTGTTGTCCGACTTGAACTCGATGCGCATGTTGTTGTACTGGGAAGTGATGACCTCGGGAACTTCCGTGCCACAATATTTCCCGTGAAGCTTGGAGTCCGAAGAGAGGCCGCTCCGCACCTCCACAAAGTCATACTTACACACCTTGGGAAACAACACGCGCACATTATTTATACAACAGCCCTGGCAAATGATTGAATCTGATTGGTTAGAAGGTGTTGATGAATTTTAATATATAAAAGCAGCTCTGCCAATGATATAACTCGAAATCTCAGGTTTATGTTAATGCACTGGTTCTAATATGTTTCTATAGTAAGGAGACGTTTATTTAACATTTACGGAAGACGTCTGCGGCGTCAGCACTTTTTAACAGTCTGATTACTGATTATTTTCCCATAACAGCTTGTTCTCTCGAGTGTTTCATTCCTTATATACAGAATTCGGACACTTCTGACCACACACACACACACACACACACACACACACACACACACGCTCCTCACCTCGTTCCCTTCCAATTCAAAGGCCTCAAACTGCACGGATATGCGGTACTGCGTGGGGGCCACCACTTGCCAAACACAGTTCTTGTTGGGCGGGTATTCTTTCGGCCAGCCTGGGGTTGTGATGGTGCCGTTCAGTTTGGACAGCAGACCGCCGCACGCAGCTACGAGAGAGCGGGATACACGGGACAGGAACAGGTATCGTTAGCATC
>CM074943.1:10708737-10726237 GCA_037576815.1 Pangasius larnaudii | reverse complement strand
ACAGCACACACACCCCCAAAGTGTTTTGTTCCTTACGCAGCCAGTGTGAAAATGTAGACTTCTGTCTTTGTACCTCAAAGGCCTGAAAGCTGAGGCCCACGCTGTAGCCCTCAGACACGGTGATCCTCCACACACACTCCTTGGAGGGCCTGTAGTCATCTGGGTAGTTTGGGGACTGAATCTGCCCTGAGTCTTTGTTGACGTCCCCGCCGCAAACCGCTACAGAAAAGGGAGAGAGGCTCGGTTTACGTAGATTCATGTTTGAAGCCAAAAGTCCGTTTATTTCCTTAACGCACGTGGGTTAGCTCTCCAGCACTGGCTAGAACTGTTAAGAGAGTTGTTATGTTTACTTAAATGTTTAATCATACGATTTATATCATATAATTGTGAAAGCAGCTTTGTTTAACACATGCGCACCTTTTTCTATTTAGAACATGCTGAGCTGAGACGATAATCTGAGCGGAACGGTAAATACGCACAAAAAAAATCACACACTGCACAAGCGAGACCCACCTTCGTACACGGCAGAGAAGCCTTTTCCCACCCAGTTGCTGCTGCTGCGAAACTCGATCCACATCCGACTGTCCGTGGAGATCAGCGTTTCTGGAATCTTATCACCACAAAAACGACCTGCCCGCACCGGCGCAGAAAAAAGGGAAACGTTCATATTTCAGAAACAATAATAGACAAAGACATCTGGGAACACTCTTGAATTATTCATCCAGTTGTTGGATTCTGCGTGTACCTAGAAGAGGGGCTTTCCTCCAGTACCCGTCCCGCACCTCGATGTAGTCGTACCAGCACAGGCTGCTCTTGTAGAGGTCCATGGTGGTGAAGTTGAGCACTATCTGAAAAAGGATTGCGAACTGGGTTGTAGACGTTGTGAGACCGGTACGAGACAGTTTTCGGTGGAGAGCTGTGTGTTACCTTCTCCCCGGGTGTGACCGAGATCCTCCAGACACAGTGCGTGTACGAAGGGTATCCGTTCGGGTAACCGGGAGACGAAAAGTTGCCCGCTGAGTCTTGCAATGTCTCGCCACATGCTGCTCGAGAAAAAGGAAAGTGAAATAGGATTAGATTTGGGCAATGTGATGTCTCACAATATGAAGAAATGTGATCTCGCGTGAGCCTGATATTGGCACATTCCTTTCAGCGTGCCTGGTGATCCAAATGAAAACCGGCTTGACTTCTTGACTTCTAACTTTGGCCAAACATCAACCAATAAAACCGCTTTTTCTTCCTAGTTAATTAGCCACTGAATATATATATATAAATGGAAGTGCCTTTAGGTGTCCATTACACACACAAAAAAAATTAAATGAGAAGGCAAAGGCAAAAATCAACCGCTGCATCTCCGTTAAAATGCTGCCGGTGGTGAAAATAATAGTAAGCGTGTGTGTGTGTGTGTGTGTGTGTGTGTGTGTGTGTGTGTGTGTGTGTGTAGTCTTGTGCTTAAACGACATCGTCTTAATTAAAGCACGGGTTTGAACTGGACCGTTTAGCGTCACGGTCTGCAATCAGGCCGTGAGGGTAAGAGGAATGCCTAACTGGTGTTTACTCTTCATTAATCAGCTCCTGCTCGAGAGAGACAGAAACAGAGAGAGAAAAAGAGAGAGAGAGAGAGAGAGAGAGAGAGAGAGAGAGAGAGAGAGGGAGAGACACTTCTGTACAGTAATTAGTGTCACCTCAGACAATACATCAGTCATGAAGGGACATGGACCGAGAACATGTTCAAATCAGCTGCTTCGTTAGTGAATATAATAAAGAATGAAATGCCGACCACACACACACACACACACACTCACACACACACACTCACTGTCACCGTACTCATATCGCCACTGGTATTGACAAAACGCTCATATAGCCATTTGTGTAGATAAATAAAATGACCGTCATTCACGTAAAAACATAACAATGATTAATATATGTGCTTCCATGTCTAAAAATGTATCTTGTTTATTTGTAACATGATCATTTGACATTTTCACTCCATTGTGTAAAAGTTATGTAAAACCAACGACACGAACAATACATAAGGAATAAAACAGCTGGAAAAGAATCAAAAAAGGGGGGGGTGGTGTGATGAGGGCCGACATGAAGCGGAGATACTGTTGGCACTCCGAAATTCTCCAAAAATATAGTAGAACAAACGCGTTAATATATACGCCTGTGATCTGAAGTGCAGCCAGAGCTAGTGACCCGAGCTGTAATCAGAATGAACGGCAATTCAGACAATTACGAATTACGAGAGCGCGTCTTTCTGGACGCGGACCGTTACGCAGCCGTAGCCTTTAACTGTAAAGACGATTTATATCTGTGAAGTGCCTATAAAATGAGGTCATCTCGCCATCATTCAGCGTTTAACTAACACTATTAGTCATCTGTTGTTCCGCTCCTTTTCTGTCTTTGTTATTCGGCATATAGTTTGCTTTGGACGACTCTTTGGCAGAGAGCTAAAAAGCACACACCTAAAAAGTACACACCTCAGTCTTGTTTGCGCCCACACACACACACACACACACACACACACACACACACACACGCACACACACACAGTAGATTACCTGGACACCTGTAGAGTTTCTTGGCTTGTGAAATGTCTCCTTTGCTGAGCCTGGTTCTCTGCCCGATCGCAGGCCGGACGCCGTTCTCATCGCGAGAGGGGAGGATGGTGTCCAAAAACATTCCCCTGAAAGGTAGAGCGAATATTGATTCTGCAGTGCTCAGAACAGAGAGTAACGCTGAGAGCTCATTTTTTTTCCTGAGTGTGTGTATGTCTCGCCTGGAGAAAGTGTTTCTGGCATAATGCATGATGCTGTCAAAGTCATACGGCTCGCCAAGAGAGTTCACTTCACCGGGCTCCATCTTTAGGAAGTTATATTCCTGACCTGCACGTGAACACAGACACACACACACACACACACACACCAAGACATGTTCTGGTTACGCCATTTTGTTATCCCCTTCATTTACGGACAAAATAGATAGCAAATGGGTAAGGCAGTACCGGGCTGAATGTTGTCTCTAATGATGGTCACGTGATCGTCGCGATCGGGCCGCGTGTGCTCGTGCCAGAATCCGATCACGTGACCCAGCTCGTGAACCACAATGCCAAACTTGTCACAGTTTTTCCCAATGGAGATGGCCTGAGGCCCGTTACCGCGACGACCCACATAGGAACAGCATCTGCGACATGAAAATGGATGATAATTAATTCATTCATTGATTAAAGTTTCAAGTGCCTCTTCAAATCCTTCAGATGTACATGTTAACTGGAACACCAACTTCCTGTGGAAAGGATGCTGCTTATCATCCAGGCATAAGGCGACATTTAAAAAAAAAAAAAGTGCTCATTTAAAATGTAAACTTTAAAATATAACTGCATTTTCGTTATTTGGATAGCTCGAGTACTTAAATTCCAAGGGGAATTTATTTCAACTTTCTTCTTTTGACTTATATATATATATATATAGGACAGTGGGGTAGTATATGGTGACAGTGTGCATTAAGTTAGATTAACGCACTTGGGGCGTGCTATTATAGGAAACAAATCAATGACAGAACCCAAGTACCTCATTCCACACATATAATATGTTTTACACACACACACACACACACACACACACACACACACACACACACACACACAGATGACTTATCGTACTTGACAGTTGGTGTAGTTACTGTTATTACTTATATAGAAGTATCACTTAGTGTTTGACACTCTGTAATGTGTACGTGTATAAATGCATGTGTTTGCCAACACGGCTAATCAGTTCATAACCCAGTATTAAGAGGGTTCCAATATTTGGCACCTCGTGGGTAATCTGGATGTCTTGGTGATGTTATAATTACAGTTTGGTAGTACAAGCCCACAAAGCTGATTATTATAATCGGCGTGGCTTCTGCGGATACTCCGGAGAAACGCATAAAGCCGTGCTCGCGGTTTTGTCATTAAAACAAAACAAAACAAATAAATACATAAATTCTTTTTTTTTTTCAGAATGTCATTTGTTGTCTTTTTATGACAATCACATCTTAGTGTCCAGGTCAGTATATACTGTATAATGCTTTGTTTTCCAATTGTCTTGGCAGAGTCTTGTATGTTCTTATGAAATCCTGAGTCATATTACCAGGGAATCCTATTCTATTTCCTGGTTATTGGGTTTGTAAATAATTTCCTGCTACCTCAAGCAGCTGTTTTTTGGAGCTCGTCTGTCTGAGCCCTTCCTGTTGCAAATTGTGAAAAAAGCCTATGTCACTGGCGTCCTTTGCAATGGCTGTTCTGTCCCTGAGCCCCAAGCAAGTGAATCCAGCCTGGCTGGATGAACCCATTCAAAAGCTTTAGACATTTTTATTAAAGGCAGGTAATGTAGGGTCTCGTGTGGCGTGTTCCCTCTTGAATTAGTCCTACGTTCAGAATGCCTTGCAGACCTAGCTGGGGCCTCTAAAACCTCCGTCATGGCTCCAGTCATGAATTTATATTCTGTTCCTGTACTGATGCTACTTCTACCAGGAACTCTGCTCAAAGCTTCTGGTTCAGCCAATGACTTTCAAATATTTCGCTTAGCTTCAGTCACTGTTCATGTTCCTACTGTGTCTGACTCTCATCTCAAGCCCTTTATTCAGGCTCGGTCTAGCTCAGTGATAAAGGTTAAGGTCACTGTCCTAGCTTGTTCGCCAATCCTGCTTCTGCTTCTCGTTCCTTTCTTGCTCCAGTCCTTGACTGTGTCTTTGTCTCCACTGCTCTTTCATCTTTTATTATGATTCCATATCTGTCTTCTTAGCTCCTGACTGTTCCCCTGCCCATATCAGCTAAATCTAGCCCTTCACTGAGCCTTTCCCAGGGTCAAACCGAGCCCAAGAGAATACCCCAGTGGCAGATCCAGACTGGGAACTTTCCCCAATCTCAGTGTCAGCCTCTGTTCCTTCCCCAGAGTCAGCCTTTCTCTTGTCTCAATTTCTTCACCAGATAATTTCTATTCACCTTTCCATCAGGTGTCCCAGTGTTCCTAAAAGGTCCTGTTTCCTTCCTATTGCTGCTCGCAGCTCCTGCTCCTTCACCAGCTCTGCTCACATGGCTGCTTCCTTCCAAGTGTTACTCACAGGTCCTGTTCCCACCGTAATGTTCCTCACAGGTCCTGTTCCCTTCCCAGTGTCACTAACTGACCCTCTTTCCTTCTCATTGTTGCTCACAGGTCCTGTTCTCTTCCCAGCGTTGCTCGTGGGTTCCCTCCCCCGGTGCTCCTCATAGGTCGTGTTCCCGCCACAATGTTGGTCACAGGTCCTGTTCTCTCCCTCAGGGTTCCTCACAGGTGCTGTTCCCTTACAAGTGTTCTTCACAGTTCCTGTTCCCTCCCTAGTGTTGCTCACAAGTCCTGTTTCCTTCACG
Organism: Pangasius larnaudii; assembly: GCA_037576815.1. Lineage (NCBI taxonomy): Eukaryota > Metazoa > Chordata > Actinopteri > Siluriformes > Pangasiidae > Pangasius > Pangasius larnaudii. The sequence continues at coordinate 10,720,842 of CM074943.1, read as the reverse complement.
GTGGTCTTCACAGGTCCTATTTCCTCCCTAGTCTTGCTCATAGGTCATGATCACTCCTCAGCATTGCTCACAAGTCCTGTTTCCTTCTCAGTACTCTTCACAGGTCCTGTTCCCTCCCCACTGTTGCTTGCATTGCCCTGTTACTTCCCCCGTTGACCTCAGTCTTAAAGACCTAAGCCCAGGGTATGACTCAGTCCTGATTTCTGTCCTGTGCTACTTGGCCCTTTGTATGTTTCTTGTTCTGACTCTCGTCTTGTTTCAGGCTTCACTTTGCACAGCATGTGCCACCCAGGTCTCCAAGTCATGGGTTTTCCCAAAATAAACTATACAGATACGTCAAAAACACTCTCAATGATACGTTCTATATTGTGCTATTCTCTTATACTGAGGTTTTTCCACTCACGGGAATGGCAATTCAGTGACCACAGTACTCCGAATTATGTAAAAAGAGACACTCAAAAAAAAAATAAAAAAAAATAAAAATACTGCATGATATTGCAGGGAAGGGTCAGGATAGTAAAGTCAAAGCTCAAGCAATAGAGTGAAACCTTGAAAGTCAGTACTTATGCATGGCTAGGACACACACGCATACACACAGTCGTAATCTCAGTCAGGACTCTATTTATATTGTGGATTAGAACACCTAAAGCCCTTATTTCTTTGCCAATGATAGCGCAGTGCACACGCACACAGACACACACACACACACACACACACAAACTCTTGCTCTCGCACACAACTCGAGCTAAAAGATAAAGCTTTGCAGGTACCTCATCATGACTAACAAAGAATTATACACTATAAACACAGCAGGTACTGCACTTATACACACACACACACACACACACACACACTGTCATCCCCTGGCACATCACTGGCGCTATGTGTGGCCAATCCTTCATACATACTGCAATTACACAACAGCAAACAAACACTGAAGTGCGGTGCGGATGCGCTTATGTGAACAGGTGCACGTGTGATGAGCCCCTGACTATTATAACAGCCGTGTATCGTATGTTATGTAATGTTTTGCTCCATCATTCTTACCTCGAGCCTATCAGCTTTGGCAACTTCCTAAACGTTCTCGTGTTTCCACTACTTTTTTTCAGCCAACTCCCGGTTTGAGGTGTTTTCTCATACCAAAACTCACTATCACACAGATATGGCAATGATAAGACATATTTTTCTGAATGCTAGTTGCCAAGAAGGATTACGATTGTGTTCATATTCTGGATAACTGCAACTTGGAAAAAAAAAGATCAGCTGACCTTTCAATCTTCTAACCAAAATTGGTGTTTTTAATGAACTCGTGGCACCAATCTGGCACCGACGACAATGCCGTGGTGTGATCTCAGAGTTACCGAGATCACATTCTCCGCCCCCTGTCCCTGTTCTGATCTCTGTTTGTGAATAGTTACTGGAGCTCTTGCAGGATTTGATGCATTACCCTGCTCCCACGTGATTGGCTGATTGGGTAATTGCATGAATGAGCCGAGGTACAGGTGTTCCTGTTAAGGTGCATACAGACTGCATCTTAGACTACCGCTGTGATGGACAGATATTGATTTAGTGCTGCTTTTCTAACTCTCATCTCTCGTTATTTTTCTTCCCTCCCTCTCTTTCTCTCTCTCATTATCACGCCGGCTCGTTAGATGCCATTCCACAGAACAATGGCCGGCCTGCTCAGCGTGGTAACGAGGCAGGAAGGAAAAGTGAGCTGACTGTAGTAAAGTCGTCTCCTCTGACACACACACACACACACACACACACACACACACACACACACACACACACACTGCTTTGTTTTAAAAAACACACACACTACAGGATGCCCACATAACAATGAGAGGTGAATGAGTAAGAGAGTAAAAGTGTGTGTATGTGTACGCGTTTATGCATGTGTGTGTGTGTGTGTGTGTGTGTGTGTGTGTGTGTGTGTTTGTGTGTCTAAAACTGCAGCAAATCTCATCTGAGTTATTACCTGAAGGAATATCAAACAAGTGAGCATCCAGTGATCCCAAACCTACACACTGTACATTTACTTCAGAGCATGCCACTTTCTCTTTCAACCTCTCTCTCTCTCTCTCTCTCTTTTCTTTCTACTGAGAGGTCCAAGCGTGCTTCTAAATCGACTGTGTTTTTCAGCATGGGCCCCAACACAAACAATGGTGTCATTTACTAACCACACGAAGGCCGATCAAATCGACAGACCGTGTCAACTACAAATCATCCAGCAGGCCAAACCTTTGAAATGAGTCCCACAGGAAAGTGTTCATCAAATGATTCGCTTGTGTACTTTGTCTTAGGCTTTATAAAGTGTTATACTGTGTTACATCACAGCGTATGACCTCACACACACACACACACACACACACACACACACACACTCATTCGCGAGGTCTCACCCGCAGGGCCGGTATGTGAAGACGATGTAGCTCTCTTCGTCTGTTTTCTCAACGAAGGTCACGCAGGTCTGTTTCTCCCAGTGTCTCATGGCCTGCTTAAACATCGCTCTTTGACTGCCTGAGAAACACACCAACACACACACACACACACACACACACACACACACACACACAGTACTTACATGAAACATAAACCCATGCATACAGTGTTTCACCTTTTCATATAAGTATTAAATACCTAAAACTAACAAGCATAGACCCCTCTGTGCGCGCCTGCATGAACACACACACACACACACACACACACACACACAGTTTCAGAACACACACGTTTCACATACAGACTAACAGTGGAAGATACATGCAACATAGAGCTGAATACTGCAATGCACATTTTATCAAACTATCAGGATGATGATTATGTACGGAATAAAACACTTGAGGTCGTGCTGAAGGCTGCAGAAACAGGTGCACACACGTATTGTACACACAGACACACACACACACACACACACGTTACTCACCGGTGAAGTTGCCTGTTATAACGTAAGGGATGACGCCTCCGGGCCAGATTCGCTCGGCTCTGGAAGTGGCAGCTCGCGGGACACGGGATTTACCCCCTCTCGCCCGTCTCTCTCTTTCCCCGCTGCCCACTGAGCCAGCTCGCGAGCTCTCCTCCTTACTCGAGTTCTTCGACGGTTCTGCACAGAGAAAGCAAGCACGTACGCAAACATTGCATCTTTTATACCCACAAGCGGTGTACTGCAATGCCACTACCTGTATCTGTATTCGGTTTTAAACCTAAGTGGCCGTGGCCTGACCTAAACTCTCTTTAATTATGCGAATTCGGGCTCGGAGGGTTGCTCAACCTCAGCTACATCGCCGCAGTTCATAACTGGAGCCAGAGATTTTAACAAACTTAGTTAGGTCCGGTGGCCTAATTTAAACCGCCGTGACCCTGGCCAGGCAGTTACTAAGGATGAATGAATGTAAGGCCTGTTAATAATAGTGTGTCTCCTATTCATATCTGTATTCGTATCTATTAAAGCGCATTATCCGTTCATCCTGTTTATATACAGGACACTGACATCCACGCATTCAGGCTCAGAAATGCGTTATTGGCAGGGTTAACGTTCATTTGTTCCGTACGCCATGCTTGCAGTTATATGTCACATGCAGAACCATGATCGTCATATTTCATATCCGCGGCAGTCGAGTGGGAGTGGATATGGCTCTTTCTCTGTGCTATCAAAGTCTTCATGTCTAAATGCCACGGTAGCCGGTTATGAAGTTTAAGGGATCAGCAGATATTAAAGTCAAACACCTTGAACTATAAATATGCTCAGGATTCGACTCAGTAAAGGTCAGACACGGATAAGGGAGAAACAGAAACGTGGACGCGCACAAGCGTGAACTTACCGAGACCTAGTCGTCGTATTCTCTCTAGCAGGAGGTATAGCTGTCCTCGCTTTTTAGTGGCGTCGTGCTCTTCTGCACCACCTGGCAGAGACGGGCGAGAAGAGGGAGCGCATGTCGTCGCGTGTCAGGTGTTACGACGTTGCGGACATTGGAAAGTAATCATAATTCAGCGCGTTCTAGATGCGACATTATTGCAGCGCTAGGTAAACTTTATGAATGCGTCTCTTCCTGCCCAAGTGTGACAGGAAGGTGTGAAATTCCACAGCGTTTGTGTGTGCGTGCGTGAGTGTGTGAGTGTGTGTGAGTGAGTGTGTGCTCTTTAGCGTCTTCACACCTCATTCAAACCCCCCCCCTGCCCCATCTTTACCGTTTCATTGCTCTTATAAGGCCTCCACTGTCGTCACTCCGTCATCTGCTTTTGTCTCTTATTCGTTTTTCTAACCCACTTATTCATTCTTCCCCTCTTTCCTCTCGCATGCACACTCTTGGTCTTTCCCTCTCTTTCTGTAACCCTCTCTCGCTCTCTAATTCTCTCTCTCCGGGAATGTCGAAGTGGACAGGAAAATCAGGAACAAACAAAACTGGCCGAGTCGGAGGCGCAGGAAAAGGCTGAGGTCGGGGATATGCGCATACACACACATACACACTCGCTCACACTCGCTCACACACACACACACACACACATAAACCCCTCTGCACTCCGGCACTAACAAAGCTGCGTGCATTAATGTCGTCTCCATGTCGTTTTGGCAATAGCCGTTGAAGTTGTCAGGTGAATTAAGAAGAACGAGAGGGAGGATATTATTCCTGACAAACTCTCATCACGGGTCCGCGCGCACATATGCTTTCCTCTCTCTTTCTCTTTAAACCAACACACACGCACACAAACACGCACGCACACACACACACAACTCTCAGATGGTTTGCTGACGCTGCTGAAGTGGCATTTATCAACTCTAATCGCCTAGGCCCTCAGACTCCACCAATATCAACTCCTCCAAACCGCTAATCAACTAAATATCATCTTCCTCAAGCCCACTAATCCCTTCCTATCTTCTGGCTGTCTTCCAGCTCGATATATTGTCTAGAATACATAAACACACATCTGCGTGCTCAAACACTCTCTCGTGTTTATTATAACAATCTCTGCTGAAAATGATATTTAACAGCTCATGACAGTTTCAGGCCGAGCTCTTGATAGAGCATCGCTCATATAGCATCAGTGCTACATGAAATTAAGACACGGACCAAACATGAGGTTAAATGTAAGCGTGACGGACTGTAAATGGTCTTTTCTATCTATTGAAATAGGTTAGAAAGCTTCTGAATGCTGCGTGCCGATTGTCCCGTGTTAATGCATATGAGAAGGGTTGAATCTTACCCGACGTGTGCCCTTGCCTCACGTGTTGGTGTCGAGCGAGGTCTATCGTCCTGTCCACCTGAAACATTTTCAGATCCTCCTCATCCAAGGCGATATCTCCCCAAAAGACCGCTGGAGTGGATGGGTAGGGCAAAGAGAAAGAGAGAGGGAATATAGTATTAAGGGGGGGAAAAAAAACATACATAAACATGCATTATTAGTGCGCTGGCACCTAGACCCAGTGTCTAATTTCTACACACTCTCCAGAACAACGAGTCGGCACTGTGTCACTGTAACAGCCGATTTAATACAAATTGCTATGGTACATTAGAAGAACAGCGAGGCATTACGGTCCACTCAGACACTCGTGCTGAAGCAAGAACGGAATCCTAATTAGTGTCAACGCTGAAACTAGTTCTACAGGGGAAAAAAGGTGGCGGTTGTGTCACTTTGTCTCACACGCGAGGACGTGCGCAGAGTTGGTCCAAGTTGCATCACTTTAAAGCCATTTACTTTCCAAGAATTATCCCAATTTCCTTCCGACTCTGATTCCCAGTACGCCGTGCCCTAGCTTATTCTCGGTCACGCCCGGTACGGCGTGTGACGTTCCTGATTTGGGCTGTCGCCGAGGAGATCGTAGAGATGGCTATGATAGGGAACATAATGAAACGTGTGTGTACGTATGTCTGAGAGAGACAAAGGGTTACTTAACGCTGATGCTTAACCCAAAAAAAAAAAAAACAATGCATGGCTTGTGGTTCAATGACATTGAAATGGGTGCACACCCACATGTCTGTGTGTGTGTGTGTGTGTGTGTGTGTGTGTGTGTGTGTCCATTCTTCATTCTCTGCTCTCGCACAATACCCTTCCCCAGTCTCTGACGGCGCTCCGTATTTGATGGGTATCGACGTGCTTTGTCTCTTGGGACTCTTTCAGTTCTCGTTAGACACTGGATAATACCCTCTATTAGAAAACCCAAAACCTAAGTATAGCTCTCGTCTTTCTCCGCCTTTCTTCCGTACGTGTTGGAGGTCATTTCGGATGGGCCTTAGTTTTACCGCGTGCGCTCACGGAACTTTTCCTTGTGCCTCAATGCTACTTTGTGCACTGATGACTGTGATACACTCTAAATGACAGCAAGACTGACCTATCGACGTTACAGGGTCCGAGCAATCTATAGACGAATAAAGAATGCATGGATCCATACGCCGGTATAAAAGGGATTGGGTGGAAATGCTGAAACAGCCTGCAGAAAATCGCTGAGGTAACATCTAGCTGTGAGAACACTGCGAGCATGTGACTAAAACAAACTGAACTAACACCAGGGGCGGACAGATCGGCAGCCCGGGTGTCTGGGACGGGCAAGTTTTGTGCCTTAGTACTTGCCCAGCAGTAGGAATGATCAGCAATACGGAAAAAAAGCTTCGTGTAATTAAGCCAAAAAAAAAAAACGTTACAAGTGTCATATCTAATAACGTTAAGGGGTCGAGAATAAAGATTAAGAATCCATTCTGTAGCGGTGCAGAGCTTTTGAGCTGGCGCAACAATCAGAGGGAAATTTCCTCCAGCGCTGGGACAACACTGTTCTGATGACAGGGTGCGAGTAGACAAACAATGAGGGAGCAGCACAAATGTTTGTGTAATGTTTGGATAACACGGCCATTAACGCTACGCATGCGCAGCGAGCTCAGCCACAATGGCCTGGCCTGGGGCTCCATTTTCATTTAGGGTCTACTGCAAGAAATGCGGCCGAATCGAACGACTGGCTTTACAGCTCCGCGAGACAAGAGAGCTGTGTGACAAATGTGATCTGGGATTGGGGAGGAAAAAAAAAAAAAAAAAAAAAAAAACGCTTTTTTTTGTGTAATCTGCACTAGAATGAAAAGGTTCGGGACGCTGTGGAATTATAACGGCAGTGTTAAGTTGGGTGCATCGGATGGGGCCGAGTTGTTTAATCTGGGTAGTAATATCCGTGCACTAGATCCCGTATTCAAAAATACGTGAGATTAAACCTCATCGGAATGAGGTTAAACAGGAAGCTTTTCATATCCTCTCACTTGTCCTTTGGTTTATTATTATGAAGTATGAAATTCTACAAATTACTGACAGTGAAAGTAAGGTGTTCGGGTATGATCTTAACCTGTGTGTGTGTGTGTGTGTGTGTGTGTGTGTGTGTGTGTGTGTGTGTGTGTGTGTGTGCGTTATCTGGGGTCAGACAGCTGGCTTAATCCACGAGAGCTCTGTCCTTAGATGATGTGTTGATCTCTCTCCGAATGCGGAGACGGGACGAAACTAGTGATGGGAAAGAAAAGGAGACGCCGCACATCCACCCAGACTCGTCTCGAATGAGACAAAGGACTGTGTGCGGCGGTCTGAGTGATGTGTTCCTGTAAACGAGCGCGCGCGCGCACACACACACACACACACACACACACACACACGCACACACATGCGCTCACTCACACGTCAGTAGTTACATAAACGGGTATCAGGGGACCATGAGGAAGACTTTCTCTAACTCATGTAACTGAAGACCTCTGAGGGACGGGAGCAATAGAAGTGACGCAGAGCATTCTGGGTAGAAGCCAACAGCAATTCCTTAGAGCTCTGGCATTCTAAGAAAGAGCAGATGCAAACCCTTGATTAATCCTTGCAGAAGTCTTGATGTAGTGATATCACCATGATAAACTCACAAATCTGGGAGCATCATGTCAGGAAAGCGTACTGCCGCTTCACATGGATAAGATTTAATCATATCACCAAGCTCTATTCACCAGCTTGTTATGATACCGATGAAGCGCAAACTCCTCCATCCTGGAGATTCTGTCGTGGTAAAGGGAAGTACACTCTGAAACTTAGAAAATTAGAAAAATCATAGCAGGGGTTATAGAAATCCAAACTCACGATGCATTGAGTTCCATAAGAACTAAATCATGTGATGCGTCTGTGATACAAAAGGAGCGTCTAGAGAGGCTGAAAAACTCCTCAACTCTATAAAAGGACAGCGCAGCATCTTCCCTGAGACTCTCTCTCTCTCTCTTTCTCTCTCTCTCTCTCTCTCGCACTTTATTTCAATCCTCACATCCTCAGCAACTGTACGTTTGCGAGCTGAGCAGCTGGCGGTCAGTTGCGCATCGGAGAGATCCGTTCACACGTCGCTGTGTTCAAAGCCGTAATTGCTTAATTAGTGAAATGCATTCTGGGAGGAAGAGTGCGCGCTGCTGATTCACGCTCTTCCGCTCCAAAACAAACAGTCGGGGCGGCGGGGGCGAAGCGCTGAGTCGGGAATATTCGGCAAAATTTTCGGAAGCTGGCTGTCAGGCCGGAGTGCTCCTGGAAAATCCTGTTTAACAGAATGTGACTCCGCGGATGAGCTTCCCTTCTGCCCTCGACACACACACACACACACACACACACACAGTCTCCGTCCTGTGTCACATGTCAAGTCCAATTTATTAAACAGACAAACTTGCTGGAAACATGCCAGAGATCCACAGCTTAAGCATTTGCCCGTTATACGCACGCATTCAGATTTGCTGAAGTTAGCAAAAAGCAGTCTTTGCGTTAGAGAGCAGACTCACGTACGCACACGTAGTGCACTTTGCTTTCTCTTTCGTTCCCTCGGCCGGTTCTGCTGTGTGTACATTTTTATTATGAAAACGCTCTTTTGTGCATGAATGAGCATTTGAGCTACAGAGAGAGAGAGAGAGAGAGAGAGAGAGAGAGAGAGAGAGAGAGAGACAGAGAGAGGAGACTCTTCTCGAGCTAAGTGGCAGGATGCAGGCTACCAGGAAGAGATAAGTGCCTGAATGAAGTGGGCTCCCACACTTGCTCCTCTTACACACGCGTATATAAACACGCACAGAGGGAAATCGGCGTACAAAGAGATGGAAATGTGTTTAGTGCACTCTAATGGCATGAGATAAGCACGGAGCCAAAAAATGTTCACACTCGCTTTTCCCTAGAGCAACAGAAGCGAGACCACCGGGAGCACGGGGTCACTTCCACGTCTCGTGCACGCGCGCTCGATACGCGTGCACGTACTGCGCGCGCCCGAGGTCACGCGCTTACGCTCGAGGAAATGTGAGAGAAAACGCACCGAGTGAGCGGATACAGGACAAGCAGAAACTGAGGCCTTCTGCCCAGTTCAACAGGAAAACGAGATTATGTGGAGCAATGCAGAGATTTAAAGAAATTCCGATTCTTGAAAACGTAATCACATGACTTTCGTTTGTCTGTTAAAAGACACGTTGTGCTCAAAATGGCATAGACGTATACGCTACGCCAGCGGGGTCCGTGTAGCATAGCCAGAACGTCATGAGTTTGTTTTTTTTTGTTTTTTTTGAAGTTGTCTACACTAAATCTCCCTGAGCACATCTCCTGACGCGTTCGGTTGTGAATAAGGAGACTGTACGAGTCGTGTGAAGGCTGATGGAGAAACAGGGCGGAAAAACACATGCACGGAAAGATGGTGTTTTTTCTTCCTCGTTGCTGGATCTGAAGAAAACAGCAGAAGACAGCAATCATCCATATATATTAGCAATTGTACATTTAGATAGCTGCATTCTTATTCAAACCTTCTGTCCTTCCAGTATTCGGTATGTAGCAGGTTTTTAAAAGCACTTGCGCCTCACGTATGTATCCGTGGAGAGTCGGCACTCTTCTTATTCACTGTAATGAAACTAAACTTCACTCTCCAAGCTTAGCACTATAATGAGGTAAGGAGGTCAGTTCAGTCATGTCCGTTTGGGGTTGTTGTTGTGTTTTTTTTTTGTTTTTTTTTTAATACATAGCTGCAGTTGCAATGCAGGCAATTACACGTGCACTAAATACAGGATCCAGCTCTGCGATTAGTGAAACGCGTCCATACACCACGTCACCGGCCTGTGGGTTAATGAAGAGGATTCGCATATATACACGCAAACAAACAAATAGCACAAGTACAGATGCAAACTCGCGATCCTGTGATGCCTGGGCTCTGGGTTTGTGTGCATGCATTCGTGTGTGTGTGTGTGTGTGTGTGTGCGTAATGATAGTATTGACAGTCTGAAAAGAGACATGGTTTTTAAAACCTCTCCCTCTCATTAAGCTGTAAAATGCCCTACCATTAACCTCACACACACACACACACACACACACACACACACACAAATCCTATCCTGGCGTAAACCTAGAATTGTGTTGCACTATAATCATGCACAACCTTCAAACACGCAGTCTCGGCTTTGGAACATGTATGTAGAGAGATGTATGGAGAGACATAGACATACAAAGACACACACACACACACACACACACACACACTGACGTGGACACACGCCCATTAGGCCCAGTAGCTCGGGTTTGTTTGTGTTTCTTTGCTCTCTTATTTAGGGGGCGTGGGCTGGATTTGCATAATCTGAAAGGATTGGTTATTCTGCAGTGACAGGGCCATTATGATTACAATGTCTTAAGATAACAGCAACAGATAAACGCGCTGTAATGACTGCATAATGATACGAGCCTATTACGGGCCTATTGAAACTAGTACAACTCTTTTTTTTTTTTTTTTTAAAGCAGTTTCTGTAAATAAAAGCAGGACAAAGCTTCTTATTTAGGAGCCAGGAAGGCTACGGCTCAGCTCAGATCGCTACAAGCTGAACTATGCTCAGGATGGTTAGACTGGGATGAGCACAGGACAGTCGTTATAATTACAACTGCAGTTATGAGAAGAAGAAGAAGAAGAAAAAAGAAAAAAAAAGCCCATCATTTGGATACTGCTGTGGACTGTTAGGGTGATGTTTGTGAATGAGTGTGTGTGTGTGTGTGTGTGTGTGTGTGTGTTGTGTGCGCGCTTGGGTATCTTAGCTAGCAGTGCTAGAAGGCAGCGTTTAAAAACGCTCACTCAGCTTGCGTTCGCTGTAGCCAGGAGCGGATCGAAAAAGGTGTTCGATGGCTCGGTTATTTTTAGCCGGTCAGCATTTCGCGTTACACCCCGAGAGTCAGAGAATGCAACTTATCGGCACTTCTTGTTGCCGTGGTTACTTGGTGATGCATCGCCTTACTGCGGCAGTGTTTACCTGGATACTCGCCGTTGTTTTCAAATCAGTCTCGGTATCGGGAAAATATTTAAATGATGAAATAGCACAGGCGTCCTGAAGATGAGCGGCGCATGCATCGAGAGTATTTAAGATCTTCTTTAAGATCTTTCTACAAAAAAAAAAAAAAAAAAAAAGGGTTTAAGGTATTGATTAGCTGCATTAATAATTATGTCAGTAGAAGGTCCTCACAAGGACAGTAAGCCAGACGTGTGTGTGTGTGTGTGTGTGTGTGTGTGTGTGTGTGTGTGTGTGTGTGTGTATGTGTGGGAGCAATGATCTAAATATTGTCCGCCCTTTCCCTTAAGTGATTCTCACAAATATTTTTCAGTTTAGGAAAACAGAGGTCCTCCCTATAACCATCTAATACTCCCACACTTTCCCTCCCCCTATACACACACACACACACACACACACACACTCCTTAAACGGTTGCTTTTTGATGCTTTAAAGTTGGAAAACAGCTTAACGGTTGCAAGTTAACAAACGCTGCCAGAACAATGAGACAGCTTCTCGGATTTACAATTACTGTGTAAACATTACAAGCAAGACGACAGCGAGACAGACGCATGTGGAGACACCGAGAGAGAGAGAGAGAGAGAGAGAGAGAGAGAGAGCATTTAAAAAGAGTTTAACTACAGACTGTTTTAAACATCTGTTCAGCCTTGGGTGAAGTTTTTCTCTCTCTCACACACACACACACACACACACACACGCAATGACATACATGTGCACACATCACAAAGAACAGAAAGGACAACACATTACACTCTTTTAGATCCTCAGTCAACTTAAACACACCCACCCACACACACAAACACAAAAACACACACACACACACACA
>CM074943.1:10691313-10704261 GCA_037576815.1 Pangasius larnaudii | reverse complement strand
GTGTGTGTAAAGAAGAAAGGTTACAAACTGAGCGACCCAATGCAAAGCGAGTAGCGCCACTGAAACCTCGAAGTCCTGCTATAAAAAAAGTAGCCTTACTTATGTAGCTTTTAGGGATATTTATGACGCGGGGTTTTATACACCCTTGTTAACTAAAGCGTTATATTAGAGAGAGAGAGAGGCAGCTTACCTCAGGAAAATGCCCTCAGGGTCTACACGGCTTCAAAGCGCAGGCTCATCCTCCACGACTGCGTGTCTGTCTCTCACAAACTCTCCAGCAGCGCTTCTGCTCCTGCACTCAGGCGGAGCAGCAGCGTTTATGCCCTCCGCTGACTCGGTACCGGGTTTTTCCGAACGGGCCCGTTTCCCTGGAGATTAGTGAGCGCGTCTCTCTCCTGGCTCGCGCGCTCAATCGCTCTCAGCCGCGCGCGCACAGATTAATCCCCCCCACATACACACACACACACACACACACACACCTCCCCTCCTGCTCTGCTCGAGGTAGCTGCCTGCTGACGTCACGTCATCAGTCCATCAAGCTGCGCGGAGCTGAACTTCGGGGGAAGCTTTCGGGGCGCGAGACACAACACGCAGGCTACTGAGATCATAAATGACAGATGACGCCAGTGCTGCAGAGTCTTTTCACTGGGAGAAAAGTGGCTAATGCATGCTCGAAAAGTCGCTACGGATGACGCCACGGGCTAATTTGCATATTTATTACTAATTTGCATCTTCATAAGTCATCGTTATGCTTATTTGCGTATCAAAACGTGTACCATGAAGGAGTGAGCTTTTCTATGGACACTGTTCTGACAGAATAAAGTTGTATCAGATAAATAAGGAATCAAACACTTCAGCAGAAGGTGCACAAAGCGGAATTCCTTTTACCACCCCAAAGTGGATTCTTTTCCTATAACAGCACTCACCAAAGTGTTTTATTCCTCTTGTACCCCAGTGATTTTCCAACACTTGCAATTTTTAATTATTAATCAACAACATCATGCTTTTTACTCATTTAGAGTTACATTTAATGATGTCCCATGTGGTGTGTATGCCGACCTCAGGCCAGAGAACACAAGGACACAGGGAGAACATGTACAGAAACTCCTCACAGACAGTAACTCAAGCTCAAGGTTGAACCCGGGACCCTGGAGCTGTGAGGTGGCAATGCTGCCTCTTGCACCACCGCACCACCCACAGATGGAAAAAAACACATTTTTATTACTTGTAAATATGACCAAGGAGAGAGTTTAAAACAAAGAACAAAACAGTTTACCAATGGGATAAATCAGTGATCAGTGATTGGACAACAATGGTGATCAGTGATTGGACATTGGGACAATGGTAATTAGTAAGTGGACATTGGGAACAATAGTGATCAGTGATTGGATACTAGGAACAATGGTGATTAGTGATTGGACATTGGGGTCAATGGTAATTAGTGATTGGACATCGGGAACAATGGTGATCAGTGATTGGACATTGGGAACAATGATAATTAGTGATTGGATGTTAGGAACAATGGTAATTAGTAAGTGGACATTGGGAACAATAGTGATCAGTGATTGGATGCTAGGAACAATGGTGATTAGTGATTGGACATTGGGGACAATGGTGATTACTGATTGGACATTGGGGTCAATGGTAATTAGTGATTGGACATCGGGAACAATGGTGATCAGTGATTGGATGTTAGGAACAATGGTGATTAGTGATTGGGCATTGGGGGTAATGGTAATTAGTGATTGGACATTAGCAACAATGGTGATCAGTGATTGGACATCGGGAACAATGGTGATCAGTGATTGGACATCGGGAACAATGGTGATCAGTGATTGGACATCGGAAACAATGGTGATTACTGATTGGACATCGGGAACAAGGGTGATCAGTGATTGGACATTGGGAACAATGGTAATTAGTGATTGGACATTGGGAACACTGGTAATTAGTGATTGGTTGTTGGTGACAGTGGTGATCAGACAGCAGTTATCTTTTATTGCTGACCAGAAAAATCTCTGAAAGTCTGTGATAACTCTTCTCTTTCTGCCATAATGTCTCTAGCCCTGTAGCTAGTCGCTGGTAATGATGCGCCACCTTCGGCGAAATAATTTACATTATGCGTGTGGTTGACCACAACTGTGGATCTGCTATAGACGCCACAGTGGTTCAGAAAACTGGTTGGTGATCCTTGTGACAGAGTTTATTATAGACAAAAAAGTACTATCAATAATTCTAGCGACTGGTTGGCTTTTAGCTACAATGTTGTCCATGTTATTACAGTGATCACAAGATCTTAAGAGCTCTGGGTGTCATAGCTGTGCATATCTGTTAACACAATAATACAATAGTTTGGACCCAATATTCAAAGGAATCCAACCACTTTTTCTGCCTACGTCAGACTCATCATTTCAGTACCATTATTGGGATTGATGGCCAAACTGTGGATGGTAATGATTTGACACACAGGGACCCTGCAGAGGGTGAAATGAGATATGATAGGAAGCGAACACAACGGAACAGGCTGGGAATCATTTGTGTGAAACCGCTTAAACGTTTTGATTGACCTGAAACACAGACGATGAATGTTGTTTTCTCTGTGAGTGAATCTATATAGTCTCCTCTGTATGGTCCTATACACAAGGGCATGCAGGACATTCTCCAGTTATTCATTAAGAGAGGTAAATAAAGGAGGTGTGAAGTCCCCCTGAGAAACAAGTGTGCTATCTGTCCAAATGGTGAGTACATAGATTAATGAACCGTGTACTAGCTGAGCTCTATTTTTAAACAGCATCGATCTGTGATACGCTGAAAAGTTGGAAAAGGCCAATGCAAGCAGTCCTGTTTTAGAAGTTCCGATAATTAATTCTGCACAAACACACACACACTTGTCTTATACTTATGAGGACTTTTCAATGACATAGTAATGCTATACTTCACCTAAACCTACCCCTAACCTTAACCTCGGTAACCTCTTTTAGTGTTTTAAAGCTAAAAAAAAAGCGAAAGTATTTGTAAAATATTCCTATCTTTGTGTGGAGATTGTTACTTACGTATTATTTGAAACATCGCATGTTAAAAGTGCGCTAGTTTTTTAAACCCTACTGGCTGCAAACGGAATTGCAATAGCTGCACAGACACTGATGAAGAGTGATGCAGCAGCACTTTATTGCTTTTAGTCCAGCTCTCGGATCACCTCAGATCGGCTTCCAAATCGTCACCTTTCATGCCAATACCATCGCCATGCCAATAAGCACATCGCAATTATTTCATATTTAATAGTGTTTCAGAATGGAGTTTTCCTTTAAGATTATTCATGTGTGTGCATATGTGTGTATCAGGCACACACCACTCCAACTGAGCACTGACGTAAGCTACAGTACGAAGTGTTCGTGTGTAGTGAACAGTTGTAACCTTTACCCGCTGTGTATGACCTCAGATCTGGAGCTCTGCAGAGTCCTTGGGAGAGTACACACACACACACACACACACACACACACACACAAACTTGGCTAGCGGGGAGAGAGGATTTCCTCTGTTTAAACATGCTGCGTGAGTGTGTGCCTCCATGTGGAAGTGTGTGAGAGAGAGAAAGAAGAGTTAAAACAATACGAGAAAAGGATTTTCGTGAACTTTTACAAAGATGCTAGCGGCAAAATAAAAGCCGATGAAATGCGAGATATCATCTCACACACACGTAAACATATGGAAGTTCAAATTCTGTAAGGAAGGAGACAGGAGCAAAAGATCAAGTGTCTCTCCTAAAGAAGTCGTGAAGTTTTAGACACACATTTACACATGTAGTTTTTTTTTATTGATTATAATTGTTATTTTTTCACACGATTCATTTCTTGATTTATTTATATGATTTATTTTTCACATGATCTTTTATACATTATTTATATATTTTCGTGTGATTTTTTTCCCCCCACACGATTCATTTCTCACGTGACTTTTTACGATTGATTTATTTTCACATTTGATTTTTACCTACGT
Source organism: Pangasius larnaudii (assembly GCA_037576815.1). Classification (NCBI taxonomy): domain Eukaryota; kingdom Metazoa; phylum Chordata; class Actinopteri; order Siluriformes; family Pangasiidae; genus Pangasius; species Pangasius larnaudii. Next base: position 10,700,265 of record CM074943.1, on the reverse strand, counting down.
TTAGTTTGATTTTTTTTCACAAAATTCATTCATCATGATTTTTTTATGATTCGTTTATTTTCATGTGATTTATTTATTTTTTTTTTTACAAATGATTCGTTTATTTTCAAATGCAATTTTTCACAACTGATTTATTTCCACTTGTGACTTTTTTAAATAAAAGATTCATTTATTTTTACATGTGATTTTTACACATTCAGTTTTCACGTGATTTCTTTTTCATGATTAATATTATTCACGTGATTTATTTCCCCCCACATCATTAATTTTTTTCACAAATGATTTGTTCACGTGATTCTTTTTTTCTACATAGTATTTCTTCACGTGATTCAGTTTTCCAATGTGATGTTTTGTATGATTTTTTATATGACTAATTTATTTTCATATGTGATTTTTACACATGATTTATTTATTTTCGCATTTGTGATTTTTTTTACACGATTTGTTTGATTTCATGTGATTTTTTAACACATTGTTCATTTATTTTTACATGATTTTTTCCCAGACACGATTTGGTGATTTTTACATAAGATTTATTCATATAAATTAAAAAAAATATATATAATTTTTTCAATTACTTATGACATTCAGATTATGTCACATGATTACTTGAGCCTGTATATAACACCTTCATGTTTTTCCATGTAATCACATATAGCTCACACAATCACGTGAAAAACACGATCACATGAAATGTGTTAATATGTATGTATGTATTAATAATAATAATAATAATAATAATAATAATAATAAAAAAACTTTATTATATATTGCCTTTAAAAAGGCCTCTCAAGGTGCTTTACATGGGAAAAGAAAATAGAAACAGAAGTACATAGATAAAACCAAGTATATAAGCATGTACCAATTCAATAATAATAGCAATAATAGAAATAAAACAAAAAGTCCTCAGGGAAAAGCTATCCTAAAGAAATAAGTTTTGAGAGAAGATTTAAATACACTAAAAGACTGGGCTTCTCTAAGATCAGTTGGTAGTGAGTTCCACAGTTTTGGAGCAGAAGAAGAAAATTCCCTATCACCCATAATACGTAAACGAGTCTGAGGGATAGTTAAAAAGGACCAGAATTGGAGGAGCGGAGATCACATTTTGGGGTGCAATGGGTTAAAAGTTCAGCCAAGTACTGGAGAGCCAAACCATGCAAAGCCTTGTATGGGTATTTTAAAATCAACACGAAACCTGACAGGGAGCCAGTGCAAGGACTCCAAAATAGGAGTGATATGATCATTTGTCCTGGACCTAGTCAGGATTCTAGCTGCCAAATTGTGGCAGCTTGCCAATATGTGGGTGGCAAGGTGGCACAGAGTGTAACGTTGGAGCCTCTCTGTGTGGACTATCTATGCATGTTATCTCTGGCTTCACTTAGGTTTCCTCTAAGAATTCTGGTTTCCTCCCAAAAACATGCCAGTAGGAGAACTGGCTATGATGAATTGCCTATAGGATTGAATGAGTGTGAATGTGTGTGTGTGTGTGTGTGTGTGTGTGTGCATGGAGCCCTGAGATGGACCATCTGGGGTGTATTCCAACCTCAAGCCCAGTGTTCCCAAGATCCATCGCAACCCTGACCAGGATAAAGCGCTTACTGAAGATGAATGAATGAATGAAATGTGATGTGGTTTTTCCGTACGGAGTACAAAGTTCAATACAGACCAAATAAATCCTTTGTGTGAAGGTTTGTGGTTTACGATAAAGCCTTTGTTATTATAGAATAGAATTAGCCTAACAAAGCATTTGAAAGAGGGTAATTAGTGGATTACAAACGAAAAGGCTAGCTGCACATGGAGAACGAGTAAAAAAGCGAGATAAGAGAGTAAGGCGACATAAGAGAGGCAGGGTGCTGTAAGGAATTTAATTTAATCCAATTTAATCCACATGCATCCGCTAATATCTGAGGAGAGCAGAGCTCTCTCTCACCCTGCCAACCCACAAAACCACCACCGTGCAAGTGTGTGTGTGTGTGTGTGTGTGTGTGTGTGTGTGTGTGTGTGTGTCAGGAACCGCTGTCTCTTTGAGTCTTGCGTCCCTGGCTGTGTGAGATATGTTTCCTTTCCAAAGCAGAATGGAAGTGCATTACGGCTTGTGTTTGTGTGTGTGTGTGTGTGTGAGTGTGTGTGTTTATATGTGCGTGATCATTTGAACTCCATCCAACGTTGATCTCAGGTGAGATAGAAGTTTCTGCAAATCTTTGTATGCTTCATATCTGAATGTTGCACAGCCAACGTCTTTTATAATATGCAACACTCGAATACAGCTTTAGCTGTAACAGTAGCTTTAACCACTGTTTTATAACAAAACAGATACAACAGAAGTACTCAAAATTGAATGTAGGCTGCAAATAAAATGTATGTGTGTGATTTTTGAAGTTCCCAGCGTTTCTCTCTATCACCTGCTGTGAAGGTGTGGACTGCTCCAGATAAGATACGACCCAAGTGAATACAACTAGCTTCAAGAATGGGAATATTTCACAACCAAGGTGTCCAATCCCAGCCAAAAGGAAGTGGCCCCTTTGAAACAGGAAGAGGAAATGAAGAGTGTTTGTGAAAGGACGTAGAAAGGATTGTGACAACTTTCAAAGAGCTTTTGTGTATTCTCTCTCTCTCTCTCTCTCTCTCTCTCTCTCTCTCTGAATTTAGAATAGAATTTTAATAGCTTTTTTTTTTACAGGCCAGCTAATACAGAATGTAAATAAAACTTTCAGAAAGAAGACAAAGTTAGACTGTAACATTCCTTCAAATTTCTCAAACTTCTGTTTAAAAAAAAAAAATTCCCATGGAAATTAAAACACAGGCAAGTTGTAGGAATGTGCTCTAGGAACCACAAAACCATAACTGTTTATAAAGGTTCTGCTAAACTAAAATTGTTGAAAATAAATTGTCTTCAAAGTACAGTATGTTAAAAGAAAACATCACCCTGAAATATATTAACTACGTTCATATTCAAATACTGATTCGTTTGTTTTTTATGTATTTCCATTAGTTACATGAGAAGTTAGTGGTTGTGTGCAGGACATTGCTAGCACAGTTACAGCAGTAATATTAGCATTACAGTTGAAACTTTGGAAGATAATTTGTGTTGGTAGGGATGAAGCAAGGGCTAGATCTTTTCCGAGGAACCTTGGCAGATCTCAACATGGAGAGCAAAACTCAGCTCTGGCCACTCCACCGTCATCCACATGAGAGAGGTGGTGTGACAGCTTTAAAACATTTTGGTTTAGGATAACTCACCCATGAATCTCCCATGTTTGCACCTAATATCTAAGAGAAAAGCTATTTAGTAAAATGCCTAACTATACAGGTTTTCAAGCTACATTTGGGCATAGACCTAGAGTGTGATTCCAAACACTAATTGAAAGATTATTCCCTAGTTTTAGGGAAAAAAAGCTCTGCTTCCTGCAATTATTCTAGGTACTGATAAAGATCCTGCACCTTTTGATTGAAGCAGCTATGATCGTAATACCATAATAGACCAAAGTTTCTCTGTACCGTGTGGTGAGGCCATTCGGTAGAATTAGATATTAGTAGAATCTTATCATCAATGCACACATTTCCTGCAAGCCAATGTAGTGTGGGTAAAAATCAAACTTTCTGGTTTCTAATAAGGACTCTAGTAAGGCTGTATTACATTACATTTCTTAAATTTGTTTCTGAGATTTAAAAAATCTTTAACTGCTGCACATGATGAAATTGAAAGGCCATTGAGAGTTACTACACTGCCCAGCCAAAAAAAAGTCACTGTTTTCAGCTATAAAGTGTCTCTCCGTGTGGGTGTGATCCATGGAGCCCTTTAGTGGTATGGATTTTAGTGGTATGAATGAGATTAGGGCCAGGTCCATGTGATGGATGTTCAAGTGCCTACTATTGGCCTGATGGCACGATTCCTCCTGCCTAAGGCTTGTGCAAGGCAGGTGGAATCTTTGTGGGTTTTGGGATACAGAACTGGGTTGCACAGAATAGTCTATTGGATGTTTGGCTGGTTTTGTGAATCTGAAGCCTGCATTCTCCTCTATAGAGCCTCTTTGGCACCCGCCCCATATTTTGCCAACCATTCTTGGCCCTTTGTGAAAACCAGGTTGGCTCAGTCAACCAGTCAGTGTATCGTGAAAGAATGAGGGGTCATAAAGGGAAACCAGCTCCATCCCCAGAGGTGAATATTAGCTAAACTTTGGCTAACTTTGCAGACTAAGCAGAGAACAGCATGTGGTATGGCAAAGGAAGGAGAACCCAACCTGGAAAGGACAATGAGGTGAAATTCAAATCCAGTCCCAGTGCTGTGTGTTAATGGAATTTAGCTAACTTAGCGGGTTCAGCAATGAATAGTGTGTCGTACAGCAAGGGAAAACCATGCAAAGCGGTGAAAGAGTGTGGTATAGTAAGAAAAAAAATCATTCGACTAGCTTTTAACACATAATCACAGGCCAGGTGGTCGGCTATACGTCAGGAAACGTGAAATACTTGAAGGAAAATGAAGCAGTAATGAGCGACAACACAGAAGTTCTTAGAGATGAACTTCAAACAGTGCACTATGCGATAACTTATAAAGCTAGCAATGCTAGAAGGCCAGCTTGAAGGTAATGATCACCACAGAAACACAGTAGTTGTGTGAACGAATGTAATGTGATAGTTTTCATGCATGTTATATAAATTAAAGCACATAATAGGATCTAAAAATGGGAACAAAATTATTTTGGTGCCACTTTAATACCATTTGCAAAAATTAGAGTTAGAGTTAGAATTAGACATTAGAATGACCTATATAGCAATATGGTTTGGTCTGGGTGATGCTGGGATACTGTTCCTCTTGCTTTCCTGGCTTGGGGGGGGGGGGGGGGCGACATACAATCATAAGACTTCGCAACAATTACTTTTTCTCTGGTTTGTTTAATTACTTCTAAAAATTTTGACAACATTAAGGTTAAACTTAAACCTTTACATATGTGTAATTGCTATTTCTGGTGCCGTTGGCCAGTGGCAGTATAACATCTAGTGAAGGACATGTAGACTCAGACAGGCCTGTGAGCACTTTCAGTCTTCTCACACTACGCCCACACTACGCCCACACACACACACACACACACACACACACACACACACACACAGGCTCATACTGTATCTTACTTTCCCCTCCCTCTATGCCTTTCTTTAGTTCCCCTCACTCACTCTTCCTCTCGATCTGTCCTTCACTTGTCCCTGTCACACTTCTTTCTTCACAGGCAAGCTATCCATCGATTTACACTGCAGAGAGGAACGGTAAGATTGACGGAGGACAAGAAGAGGGAATGTTTCCAATCAATATGGAGAAACAAAAGCGTGTTCCTCTCTTCATTTCTGTCCTGTTAGACAAAAAGACAGTTTTGCTCCCGAAGGTACAAGTAAAAATGTATTCTCAGACATACAACAGTGGGTCCTTAAGGTTTAGTTATACCGTATATTAGCTATACAATACTTTAAATGAGTTTTAAAGGTACAAAAAAAAGTAGGCACAATGTAGGTACAAATGTTGGTACAAATTATGGAAGGCATAATACCCTTGGAGCATGCTGTTGTAGGAAAATAATCAACGATAGCGTGGTGTAGTGAAGTCTGACACAAAGTACAGTTACTGTTACGACCCCGAATTTTCCAATAATAGCACATCCGAATTGTTTTCTTTCTCTTACACCACACACGATTTGCCAGCAACTGCTACTTTTTTATTTAGTACACAAGAAATTTTTTTGATCAGTTTGTAGCTTACATTTTACAGCATTTGTCAGACATTGTTATCCAGAGCACTTTGTATTCTCCATCAGAAGCATATCCACATACTTAAATGGGTCAGAGTCTAAGAATACCATTAAATTAGTGCTCATTTTAGTGCTTGGATAAGAGGCACGTCTTTAGTCTTTGTTTGAAGACAGCCAGCGACTCGTACAGTGAGATTACGCTTGTTGGTGTGGAATGTTTAATGTCGTGGAACAGCCACAAAACAAGTTATTTCCTGTTATCACTTCCTGTTATCTCTCGAAGCTTATAAAGCAAAGAAAATGCAGCTTGCCATGTTACAGAGAAATCTCTTTCTTGAAGACTTTCCCATTAAAGTTCCAGCTTTACCTCTGACTGTGACAAAGAGCTGACACTGGAGACGGAGACTCCTTATAAAAATGCTAAATAAACACCTCCTCACTGAAATCTTTGTTTTTTAAAAACTCGTGTATGTGGAGTTTCCCTCGTATAAGTCCCTGTGTAAGCTACTATAGAAGCGAGAACATTACAATGAGAGCATCGGTACAAACCTTGCAGCCAGAGCTATTGTTAGAGCTGCTCTTATAGCAAACAAATCAACAGCTCCTGACCAATCAGAATCAAGATTTCAACAATGTTGTGGTATAAATATAATATACTTAATGGTCTGTTTAATGAATTGCAGAGAAAAAAACATCATGTGCCTATAAAGCAAACAGCTTCAATATGTGTACATGTGCTTTTGTGTGTGTATGAGTTTGCATGACTACACACTGGGTGCTGTCCTCTTGCCCCAGTGTTCTAATGTTTGGATGTGTGTGTGTGTGTGTGTGTGTGTGTGTGTGTGTGTGTGTGTGTGTGTGTGTGTGTGTGTGTGAATGTGAATGTGACCGCTTGTCTTTGTGACTCTTCCATCCCCTGCAGCAGCTGTTCCAGTGGATAAGCCTCAAACTCCGGCAGTTGTCACGATGCTGCTTCTGAGATTGTGTGTCACACATCTCTGCAGGCTACAGGGAATCGACAAACTGATGTGCCGGAACAAACAAACACACATACACACACACATACACACACACACACACAAGAAGCGGAAAAGAGAGTAACGGTAGGAAGGAATAGTCTAAATGTAAAGAAAACCCCAGAAAGCAATAGGGATAACAGAGCAATTTGATAACACACACACACACACACACACACACACACACACATGCACGCGCATATTCCTGGAGTAGTGTCCCATGCCGTGTGCCCCCGCTGTGACCCAGCATACCTTATGATTAATAGATTTATTTTAAAGGTGCTCAGTGTATAATTGCTGACGTGTAGATCAACCTCGGACATGAAAATTGAAAAAAATATATATTGCTTAACAACAACTAAACCCAACAAGCAGTTGCTAGCATATTTGATATGTACTGTATTTTTGTGGGTTCAGCTGAAAATTTTAAAACACCGCTTAATTATCTCACTTCGATAGCTTGCTGATATCGCTCAAGTAGTCTATGAATGATATGTTAATCTTCATAAAGTCCCACTGAAATACTTATGACCTCTTTTGAATGAGTTTAAAAAAAAAAAAAAAAAAAGGCACTATAAGCCAATGTTCCATTGATTTACTCACCTTCCTAGATGTTGTGCAGATTCAGCTCCGTAGAGTTATTGTTGCACCTAGTGGTCAAAAATGAGAACTACAACAAGCACTAATAGAAGCCCATTGGGGCACGAATCATGCTGCCCCATGCTCTGGGGAGGAGCCGCAGACAGGACAGTTAATGACACGAGGGTTGTCAGGGTTGACTGGTTTAAAAATACTCTTGGTGATTTATAGCAAATCATCAGAAATAAATCTTTAAAAAATCATCAAAAAAGCAAACTATAGGCGCAGACAGTGTGTCTGTGAACAGAACCATTTCTACTGTAAGATATATTGCAAAGCTTAACAGAGGGAGAGGGGGACTATAGAATGGATTATGTCTATACAACATAAATACATGTGAAATACTTGTTTCCCAAGCTAAGGCGGACAAAAAGAAGAAAAATGTCTCCAATGTCCAAAATGTTTTGGGCTAGTTTCAGGTCTTTTGTGTGGTTTTGGAGACGTAGTTGCGCTGGAGATTTTGCTGAAATCTCTCATCCCTGATTCATCATATTACGTCAAGCACAGTTAAATCTCAAAATGAGCTGTTTTATTATTAAAACATTATTAATGTCTTCTTGCCACACCAGGAAGCTTAAAAATTACGTAGAACATTAAATTGTACTGTACCTCATAAAGCTGTCTCGCACCCACAGTGCATACATTTCTAGGGTTAAAGTCATAAGCTATTATTTCTTATCACAATGATAAGGAAGCCCAATACGGCCACACACACACACACACACACACACACACACACATGCACATAAACAAAGATCACAGGATGTGAAAGTAGAGGTGAAAGATGAGAAGGTTAGCCCACCCTGAAGAACAAAAGAGGTAAAGAGAGGAAGGAGAAAGACTGAAAGAAAGGGCAGATTTGAAATACATCCTCAATCAAAGCAAAGCTCCCTGGTGCTTTCTTACACATGCACTGTCTGTCTGTGTGTGTGTGTGTGTGCGTATGTGTGTGTGTGTGTGTGTGTGTGTGTGTGTGTGTGTGTGTGTGTGGGCTTGATGCATTTGGCACCAATTCTTACAACCGCACAGTGATACACTGGAATGCTTTGGATAACATTTTAGAGAAGTAATATGTGTACCGTATTAATATCCTCACTCTTTTTTTTTTTTTTTCCTCACACAAGCACAGACTGTGTGTAATCTGTAAAAATATACAGCGTACAAAGTAAAAGGGTCGAAGTAAAAGCCTGGGGGCTTTTGGCTTTACAATGTTAAACTGTTTACGAAGTGCTGAAATAACTCGACTGATCCATATAACACCTCCAGTGGTCATGTGGACAACACGACTCGGCATTAAAAGGGCTGATTATGCATGTTAAGCAAGTGAATTTGAACAGATTGCCGTGTTCACATACGGTCATTTACGACTCCATTTACCTGACTGTCATACAGAGACATGGTCGTACAAGTCTCAGTAAGGCTGGCGCTATAAAGACCTTAGAACAGTCACAATTTGCTGATCCTAGGGTTTCATCCCAAACTAGAAACCGCTATACTAACTAGTATGCCAAAATAGTACACTAAATATATTAGAAACAAACGTGCCATACTGATCATAT
>CM074943.1:10675005-10690000 GCA_037576815.1 Pangasius larnaudii | reverse complement strand
TTTTTTTTTTTTCACTTAATCATTTGCTTTTAGTCTGGGTAACGGCGTTATACATTCAAAGTGACCTCATCAGTCAAAATCAGTGAAAATGAAAAAAAAAAAAACAGGACTTCTTCTTCCCTTGCTTCAGATGATGCAACTTCCTGTTGAATATGTGACTTTGTTGAATATTCCAAATATTTCATAGCTGTGAACGTATCCGGGTAGCGGTAGCGGGGTTGAGTGAATGTTTTGGGACTCCGATGGACATAAGCTACAACAGATGACTCATGGAAAAGGATGTTTCAAGCACGAGATGTTAAAATATATGGAGAGAGAGAGAGAGAGAGAGAGAGAGAGAGAGAGAATCACAAAGCAAGCCCCAAGTGCAAAAAAAAAAAAGTTTCTGAAGTCCAAAAATAATTGCCCAGTAAAAACTATGCACTGTTGTATAATTCATTTCATTAGCTATGGAGGTTATGACTCAAGGGAGATGGTGGCCTGTGTTTATTTTTAGCTTTAATTAAACACGATTCAGTGCTATTCTTACCATGGTGTGCTTACTGTAATGAGCCGAACATACTGCTTACTTTAGGGATTCTGTAAATCCCTCTAGGCCGACAGCCGAGCTGCACTACAGCATTGTCTCCATCCTAGTCAATATTATTGATCCAAGCCATCCCTGATAGGCAAGAGAAGAATAATGAGGGAGGTTGTTTAGATCTGCTTTGCCAGCATTTGACCATGCCTCCTGACAAGAAGCCTATATGTACCAATGGAACTAAGTACACAAGTGCTGTAATAGAAATTGACAGGAGAAGTTTATAACCGTAACTTTACTTACAGCCTGAAACTTGAGTCCTTGTGGCTTTATTGGTTTGGGTGCTTATTCAAAGGAAGTATAGCTTTTTAATACGTTTTAGTATTCTGTGTATTAAGTTGGGGAGGCACAGTGTGAAAAACTCACAGTATGATAACTGTCAAGCTCAATATTTTGGTCTATTATACAGTAGTTTTCATACTTAGCTTTCAGTTCATAATTAGCTTTCAGTAGTTTATCTTTGTATGTTATGTTTGTTCGTGTTTCCATAGCAGGAGATTCTACGGACCCCCTCAAGCATTTTGTGGCCATGATTCAACTATTTAAACATCTGGCTCATCATTCACATGTGTACAATCATATTCTGTCTATTTGAAGCCACTGAGTTTATATACAGTCAGGTCTGGAAGTATTTGGACAATGACAGAGTTTTTTGTGATTTTGCCTTTACACACCACCACAATGGGTTTGAAATAAAGCAATCAAGATGTGATCGAAGGGTAGACTTTCAGCTTCATTTTAAGAGGTTCCACAAAAATATGGAATTACAGCCATTTTAAGCAAAGTACCTCCATTTTCAGGGGCTCAAAGGTATTTGGATAATTGACCGACAAGAAGTTAATTGACCAGGTGCGGTCCATTCCCTCGTTACTTCAAGACAGAAGAAGCAGATAAAAGTTCTGGAGTTGATATCCGGTACTGAGTTGGCATTCGGCAGCTTTTCGCCTGGAGCTACCAATATGTGTTTATTGATGATGTGACTGCTGGCAGAAGTAGCAGGATGAATTAGATAGGGCTATACTCTCTGCTCACATTCAGCCCAATGCTACAAAGCTGATAGGACGCCACTTCACAGTGCAGATGGATAATGACTTGAAGGAAAAGAAATGGAATATTCTTCAATGGCCAAGTCAGTCCCCCTGATCTCACCCCAATAGAGCTGCTTTTCACTTACTGAAGACAAGACTGAAGGCAGAAAGACCCACAAACAATCAGTAACTGAAGGTGGCTGCAGTGAAGGTCTGGCAAAGCATCTCCAAGGAGGAACCTCAGAATTTGAGTTTTGAGAACATGGGCTCCAGACCTCATGCCGTCATTGACTGCAAAGGATTTTCATCCAAGTATTACATTTATAGCATTTGGCAGACACCCTTATCCAGAGCAACTTACATTTATCTTATTAATACAACTGAGCAGTTGAGGGTTAAGGGCCTTTTTCAAGGGCCCACCAGTGGCAGCTTGGCGGGGCTGGGGATCGAACTCATGACCTTCTAACCAGTAGCCCAACGTCCTAACCACTGAGCTATCACTGCCCCTTATGGTTATAAATACAATTACGTCATTTTGTCCGAATACTTTTGATCCCCTGAAAATGGAGGTACTTTGCTGAACATGGCTGTAATTCCTAAATGGTAAATGCCATATTTTTGAGGAACCTCTTAAAATGAAGCTGAAAGTCTACCCTTCGATCACATCTTGATTGCTTTATTTCAAATCCATTGTGGTGGTGAATAAAGGCAAAATCACCTAAAACTCTGTCATTGTCCAAATACTTCCAGACCTGACTATATATATATATATATATATATATATATATATATATATAGGCTACATGACTCTGTATTACTCTGTACTGTATCTCTGTATCTACTATAACTACACTTTCCTTTGAAAGATAATCATTAAAATTCTTCACAAATGCCATTTTTGCATTAATGTGTAAGTCCACTGAACAGCGCATGCTCGAAGCATCCTTTTCCATGAGTTATCATTAATTATATTCTAGGAAAAATGTATATTTTATTTCCACAACATTCATTCAATCCTGTTCATCCCTATGAAAAATGTGGATTCCACAACTCACATGTTCAACAGGAAATTGCGTCACGTGGAATTTCTGGTGATCTTGGGAAGAAGAAAAGTAAGTTCTCTCATTCATTTTTCCTTTTTTTTTTTAAAAACGATATTGTGATTTCAACTTATGAGGTCACCCAGAAAGTACAAACCCAAAGTACAAGTGCCCAAATTATAGACTGAAAGTAAATGATTACATTTAATTCAATCATTAGAATGTCGTACTTTTTATCCGTTTATACTTACATTTAATGTTGGTGAACGTCCGTGAAACTAGTTCGTGTTATCACTTACCCTACATATGTTATAGCAGCTATATACCTCTCTTCCCTCAACGCGTGTAAGCTGTTACTATAGAAACGGTAACACATTAGAACGAGCTTCTTAATATAAAACTATGAACTGCTGTTATTGAAAATTAATCAGCACCTCCTGACCAATCAGAATTGAGAATTCAACAGCGCTGTGGTGTAATAATACTAGAAGGGTGTAAGAGGTAGAAAATGGACGAGAGAGAAAAGCCTGGCAACTAAAAGGGAAGTTTAATTTGTTTGGATTCATTCTGATCAGCAGTACATTCATATACAAGACTTAACGAATCAGTTTGGAAAGTGAAATAGAACGATCCGATATTTCGCATTAAGACGCGCTACGGATGAATTAAAGGTGTGGGTGCAGTCAGTTCACACTTCAGTGCTGCGACACAGTGTCAGGTGAACAACCGGAAGTCACAGTGTGCATACGAGACCAGAAAGTTGTTCATTTACCCCAAGAGGCTGGTGTCAGTTTAAAATATGCGTCTCATTTTAAATATACAAAACTGAGGAAGGGCAAACAGTTACAGAGTTACAGTGTTTATTTAAATAAAGACCGCGGATTGTTATCCGTATCACACTTGTGCATTTTGGTATTGTTTACAAAATTGTCACGTTTGTGCCATCACTGTCGGTTACGTTAAATTCAAAGTGTGCCTTGAGTGTAGGAATATACATCATCCAGTTAATAGCTCTAATAGAATTATTTCTTATATAGATCTAATAATAAAAGAGTTCACTAAGAACCTCTTGAGCATTCCCCAAAAGTCATTGAAATATTTAATATCATAATATCATAAAACTAGACAGGTTTACTGATGCAACTCCTTTAAAATAGCAAGAACAACAACAAGAACAACGACAACAACAACAACAAAAAAAAAAAAACATTCACAGAACGATGTCTCAACAGAAGAGATGGAAAGCATAAATAGGATGTGGAGTCGTCTACGTCGATTTACGTCGTACGTAGGCCTTGATTAGTCATCGTCATAATCGATAGTGATCAATATAATTCATATTTTGACATACATTCGTTCACAACACAGTGCTTCCTGGTTGGTTGGTGATAAAGGTATCTCACAAGAACAATGTTGAAAAGGAAAGATAGAGTACACTATTTACTACCTCTGTGTGTGTGTGTGTGTGTGTGTGTGTGTGTACATATATATATATATGTGGACACACACACACAAGCAGTTGACAATTAACATATTATTGCAAACAACACCTATAAGCTAAATGCCCATCAATATTTGCAAAAAAGAAACCATCGATACATGAATTGCGGAGCACGACATTAGGACTTGCGATCAGTGAAACTGTATTAAATGCCAGTTTTCATCTTCCTCTTATACTGATACACATTCTTCTACAGAAGAACCCTGCGTTCTGTGTTTGCATCGACATTTAGTCCGCATGTAGCGCCCCTACAAAAAAACAAAAAAAAAAGCTACGAGAATGTAAATGAGCACACGTACAACATCGATTTAATATTTTACACCCAGGATGCTCAGTCAAGTCAGGAATCCCAAGTTAGAAGTTCAGGGTCTCTGACATCATCTTCCACCAATCCATAAGCTCCTCCTTCTCTTCCTCCTTCCGTTCCTCCAAGGACTCCAACTCAAAATCGAGCTGCAACACACGGACACAAGAGAGTCAGCACCAGTATTTTTCTTCTAACAACACGTCTTTCATGCTTTTCACGAATGAAATGATGTCCATCTGATCTCTTTATAGTTACTTCCTGCTAGAACGTATATTATAGCAGCTATAAAACAGTCTTTCCCTCACTTGCCTTGCTTTCTTTCTCTCCTGAAGTTAACAAGACAAAAAAAAATAATAACTCCAGCTTGTTATGTTACAGGGAAACATCTTTCCAGAAGTTTCTGTGGCAGAAAACTTACGGACTATAACAAAATGCTGACACTGGAGACTCCTTCCATAAACATCTTCATATAGAAAATACACCAAGTCAATCATTATACATTTTTCTGTGTTAAAAAAAAAAGTTTTTTAAATATTTATTATTACTCTGAGATTATGTGCCACTTCTGCCATTCAAAAGTTGCCTAATGTACACAATCTGTTTTTTTATTATTTTTTTTTAATGTTATATATTTCTATATATATAGCTGGTTGGAATTTCAGCTCTCACGACACTTTACTGGGGTAATTATTTATTTGAGATTTTTTTTTTTTTTTGGTTGAAAATTGCACATGCCAATAATCTTTTTTCGATCTAAAGACAGAGACAAGTATCTTGTCTCCAAAGGTGGTAAAAGCGATTATTTCATCTCATGCATTGATGGTCTATGATGAAGTCTTTGCTGTGTAGAATGCAATGGTTGCTGTTATTTAATGCTGTGTGTGTGTGCGTGTGTGCGTGTGTGTGTGTGTGTGTGTGTCTGTGCATTTACCCGAATAGCAGGGCTGTGTGGTACAGCCACTTTCTTGGTCACTGTAAGATATCCAGGAGCTGAGGCTGAAACTTTGTAGTTACCAGGAGCCAATAAGCGCCAGTAATCACCGTCCTTAGCTACAGAAACATAGCGATGTGTGTTACATAGAAAACAGAAAATGTCATTTAGAATAATGTTATTAATTATACGTTATTATGCAATTAATATGTTATCAATTAGAATGATATATAATTAATTATAATAGCAATAATGACACTAACTCCTTCGGAACTGTTCGCTGTGGGGACATGATGGTTGTCTTTTTAACACGGAGTGGCTATGAACGAATTAATATATTGAGGCCAAAGGATAAAATTTGGAGGCCGTAACTATCTAATTCAATCGATTTCTCTAATTTCTGACTCATTTTAAAATACAACAGCTGCCACGAAGTAAGTATTCCATGGCCACAAGATAGATCTTGAAAAACATTAACACATGGGCTTAATATACTTATTTGTGGACACACTTAATTAAAAAATAACGGCCACATCACCTCAACGGCTCTGTATTTTTGTAACTGCGATTATATTAATATAATATTTCTGTTGAATTTCTATTGCCAGAAAAATGAAGTAATACTCAGCTAATCATTTTAAGCACACGACACCATGCTGCCACTAGATGGCAGTCTTGGCATCATGTTGATCCTGTTGCCATCTTAACAGCTGTCCCAATACTTTAAGTGACATTAACTAGTTTCCTGCTGTTACTTCGTTCTGATTAGCACCAATATGATGCTAAATAGGAGCGTCTATAAGAGTGTGTGTGTGTGTCCACCTGAGGTAATGTCATGGTCAATGCCCTCTACAGAAATGGAGGCGTTGGAGATGGGATTTCCCTGAAGATCATGCACAAAACCCTTCACTCCACGATGAACCTGAGGAAGGACACGAAAAGTGAAACACACAAAAAGTAATTGTAACATATACAGGATTATTTAAGGTACAGTCAGCGATTTTGGTAGACATGAGCTGACGCTAGCTGTTTTTAAATATAACGGCTTCCCTCCTTAGTGGTTAGGGCAATAGAGCGAGCTTTCTGAATCGCTAGGTAACATGCAGACGTGCCTCCTTGGTCTTATTGGATGTTGGTCTACGTCATTTGGTTTTACACCTGTTTACAGGCCTGGGGTATCGTAGAGCCTCATCTGAGCAGATGTTTAATTCAAAGCAGCCAGAATGTGCAAGGAAATGGGTTAGAGCTATAAAAGGTTTCAATACAGAGACAGAAATCTGCATATACATGCCTATATCATCACATACAAACCCAAACACACACCTGTGCAATATAGTTGATGAGGGAGTTCCGGTTCTGGTCCCAGTACATTTTGAGTGTGTTTTCGAGTGGAAACTTGTCACAGCTCAACTCCAGAGTGATCTCAAAACAGTTGCTGCTCAGATAGTTAAAGTCCTGCATGCCTGAGCGAGAAAGAAAAAGAAAGGTCATGTGATTTGAGAGGAGTGAGCCCTATCTGTATCTGCTGTTTTTTTTAATAACTTGTTTTACAGTTACGTGCAGATTTTACAATTTTGAAATACAAGTTTTGTGGAAATAAAACAACCGCACAATAAAATGAACAACTCTCAGTTGATTTTCCTTAGTTTCCTTAGACAACGAAGCTTCAGTGTAGTTAGCTCAATTTTCTTTGTAGCCTGTAGTGTAGCTACTTTATCAAAAAACATTGTTTAGCTGCAGCTTAGCTATTTTAGATTTTAAATGAGAAGCTTGAAGAAAGTTGTGCAGCATCTTTCCCAACATCCAACCATCCATTTTCTGTAATGCTTATCTCACGCAGGGTCATGGGGGAGTCTGGAGCCTATCCTAGGGAACATGGGGTACAAGGTAGGGGACATCTTGGATAGGATGCCAACCCATTGAAGGACACATTCACACATGCATACTCTGGACAATTTGGAAATGCCAGTCAGCCTATAACACATGCCTTTGAACTGGGGACTTTGGACAAGGGAGAGGTAAGAATTGAACCCCCAACCCCTGAGGTATGCGGCAAACATGCTAACCACTAAACCACCATGCCCCCTAGCTTTCCCAACAGTGGTGGCATTACCAATACGTCTGTAATATTTCAACCAAGAATGACATTAGGTGTACTAGGATGAAGTCATTATAGTCTGAAAGAGGCAAGTTATAGTACTTGGGGGGAGGGGGCATCAAAATGCAAGTAAATTAATGACATATTTGGTAGATATGGTGATGTATTTGAGTCTAACAAATTAAGAAATACAAACAGTTCACTAGTGCTGGGTGCTAAGATGAAGATATGTTGGAAAGGTAACAAGCATTTATTATTTATGTAAATTTAATACAATACAATTCTTCTGAAAATTGTTCAGATTTGGTCTGTAGTACAATCTGACTCAAAGTTCAGGACCTTGTTACTTGCAAGAAGATGGCTTCTCTACTTCTTATTCGTGTAAAATCCCTATACTGATAGTCTAATACCATAAGTCTTGCAATATAATGCTGTTTTTTTTTTTAGTCTCAGTGGTTTTTAACCAAAATATATTTGTAGCAAAAGCATTTAGTCAGGTATAAAACACAGAAGGAAGAAAATGAGGAAGAAAGGAAAAAGGTCAGTACAGCTCAGTCAAAAGTGCTGCAAATCCAAATGTCGTTCAACATTTTGGTATTATTTTATGATCTTTATTTATACTACAGGTGTGCATCGGGACTGGGATTCCACTGGAACCTACAAAAAGTCACCAGGACTGGCATTCTTTACTCTCATACCGAAGACAGCTGGTGGTCAGATATGAAGCTTACAGCATAAAGAAGGATCATGTTGATTGACTCAGTTACCGCATTTTTATTCATTTTCGGTAAATGCTTTTGCCTGGTCAGGGTCACTGTGGTATACAATTATTACTATATTTTGGGAAACAGAACCAACTACATCCATTAGAAAATATTGTGGGTTGAATTGGTATTATGTTCTGCACAAGTGGGTGAAATTGGTCAGTCTGAATTGTCTGTGCAAGCGAGTATGATTTGTCTGATTGATTGGAGAATGATTGGTCTCCTGGAATGGGTGGGATTGGCTTCTGTGGGAAAGAGTCGGACTGGTCTAACTTCCTGTGGGAGTCGGTGGGATTGTTCTATTGTTCTGTGGGAGTGAGTGGGATTGGTCTAATGTTCTATAGGAGTGGGTGCGATTGGTCTAATGTTCTGTGGGAGTGAGTGGGATTGGTCTAATGTTCTATAAGAGTGGGTGGGATTGGTCACACTGTTTGTGGGAGATGCTAGGACTGTTCTAACTTTCAGTGGGAGTGAGTGAGAATGGACTAACCTTCTGCAAGAGTGAGAAGGATTGGTCTAACTGTCTGTGGTAGTGGGTGGGATTGGTCTAACATTCTTCAGGAGCAGGTGGGAATGGGTGGGATTTGTCAAACCTTCTGTTGAATTGGGTGGGATTAGTCTAACTATCTGCAGAAGTGGGTGGGACTGGTCTCAATGTCTGCAGGACTGGGTGGGTTTGGGCTAACTGTCTGAAGAAGTGGGTGGGATTGGTCTAACTGTCTGAAGAAGTGGGGGGGATTGGTCTAACTGTCTGAAGAAGTGGAGGGGATTGGTCTCACTGTCTGCAGGAGTGGGTAGGATTGGTCTCACTGTCTACAGAAGTGGGTAGGATTGGTCTAACTGTCTGAAGAATTGGAAGAGATTGGTCTCACTGTCTGAAGAAGTGGGTAGGATTGGTCTAACTGTCTGAAGAAGTGGGTGGAACTGGTCTCACTGTCTGTAAGAGTGGGTTGGATTTGTCTCAACGTCTGCAAGAGTAGGTTGGGAACTTTCTGAAGGAATGGGTGGGATAGGTCAAACTTTCTGCCGGGAGTTTGGTGGGATTGATAATGTTCTGTAGGTGTAGCTGGAATTTGTCAGAATTCCTTTGGGAACTATCAGAAGTTGGATTTAATTTAAACAGTCTCATGCATGCCACTAGACTGCACCTTACTTTGGGCAGAGTCAGCTAATACAACATGCCACATATATGTCAAAAGCTATAATGATTTGTAGTCTTGTACCTCCAGGCACGCTGTACCAGGCCCCTCCATTAGTGATGCCTTCTTTGAAACTGGAGTCATCATCATTTTTGCGGCACGGTGCTCGATTAGGGTCTGACATGACCGGATTGTAGGTGGAGTACGCCTTCGCCAAGCTCTTAAACACCAAGTCATCAGGGCTGGCACTGTACTCGTGAGTAGATCCTGAGAAGCAGAAAGAGGTGGAGAGATATATGAGTGATACAGAGAAATATTATGCACTGCAAACATCCACACACTCCACCTGCTGCCTCATCTGCTACTCATTTCAGTCCTCCCTCCAAGTTTAGCTGGTCTTTCTGATCTCGTTTTTAACAACTGTGTTTATTTTTTTTACTGAGGCTCATAAACATGACTGTTAAACAGGTGCTGTTTTGTGGAGCTTGGAAAGGAAACACTTAAGAAAGCCACATGTGTGTTTATCTTGCAGAAGGGGAAGGGGAAGAGTCTGAAACTGTCGTTCTCTCACAGAGATTTGACTCAGCCGCCCTGTTACATCCCTGTTGTCATCTTCTGAAACTCAAAAATGATTTTTAGATAGTTTCTTGGATGGCTTATTCTGATTATGCAGACCGGTTTTAGGGCAAATTTGTTAACGGATCAGTGCATTCACATCATATTCTGTATGTGAAAAATGGACAAAATGGAAACTTTTAGCCACAAGATCTGTGTGCTAAGATAGGTAAGCTAGCTAAACTAGCAGATATTAGTGATAATTTATTTTGAAAATGAAGCAAATAGTAAAGTAAAATACCCTATGACAGATACAAGCTAGTTTGCTAAGAGTAAGCCATCTAGCTAACTCCTATCCATCTACCTAATTGGCTACTGTAGTTTGGCTACTGATATCCTACTTGGGTTAGTATATTAAAAATTAGCTAGCCAGCTAGCTACGTCGACTAGTGTTAGTGCTTTTTGGCTAGTTGGGATGATCTGTATTTATGGATCCTGGTATTTTTGTATTGAGAGTTATGGTATAGAGATGTTCCTAGACCATTTAAGTAGCTTTTTTTTTTGGCATTATAAAATATTAAAGTTTATTAATCAACATAGATTTTAATAATGTAAAGCATTAATGTAAACTTTTTCCACAATCAGTTAAGCATTTTCTTTCCTGTTCTTTCTGAGGAATCCAGCTTGGTCTGACATGCTTGTTAGCTGGTAATGTTTTTCCAGCTTCTAGCTAAATGTTTTGGTTTTTCTACCTGCCTTAATGTTGTGCTATTTTCTTAACCTATGATGTAACATCAATAGCAGTAATATAGAAACTGTTTCCTTCCTGCCAACACTTACCACAGATTATCTTAAAGATGGTCTACAATTTAGTCAGCGTGTGTTTTGGCAGCTGGTCAGACTAAGCTGGATTTTTCAGCAGGGGTTCTACTGAACATAAGAGTTTTAGACCTCAATACAAACAGCCTTCACTGTGGAAGCTCTGAGTTTGGGGTCAGAATGTGTGTGTGTGTGTTCTCGCACCACTTCGGGTTTCGTCATATGGGTAATTGGCCACCACATCTCCTCCATGGAGGTTGGCTGACAGGACAAATGGGATGTCCATAATCCAGTGAATTACTGCCTTCGTCTCAGGAGCGAGCTGCAAAACACACACAAAGACACGGAGGTTACCATTTTTCTAACATTATTACAGCACATGATTGTTTCCGCCTCCCCAGTTTGCTCACTTGCAATTCCCACCCACCATCCAGCTCTCCCCTATCTCCCCTATGAAAATATCATAGTATGTATTAGAATTCTGGGTTGTCTATTGCCTGTAAGCACTTCACTATACAGACAGCTCCAGAAAAATTGGCACCCTTGCCAATAATTTTTTAATTTCAGGCTGAGCTTAAGCTAATTAACCACACACATTTCTTCACTACCTTTGCATTTTTTCCCCCACCTTCCTGAATGGTGCTAATAATTATGGAGCTGACTGCACCAAGAAACACCTCACTTGCTTTCTCGTTCTCTCTCACCTTAGTATTTTCATCTACGGCCTTCTTCATGTTTTTCAGCAGGTGGTTGTTCGCGCCTCCGTCTCTCTCATTCATGTAGACGATACGATCCAAGTCCGGAAAGTTCCGGTTCAGATCGATACCCTGAGCGTTGCTGCGTCCCACGAACCAGTCCTTCATCTCACCAGACTAAACACACATACACACACACACACACACACACACTGTCAAATTCCACTGTGGATCCCCTCTACAATTTCTGTCATATTTCTCTGAAAAGTTTCCACCATTTTTCACTAATAGATCAAAAGTGTGTTAACGAGTAAATGCACTAAAGAACATAAATATCACACCATCTGAGCTTTAGTTGTTGCGGCCTCAGATATTTGTACATTTAAATGTCCCTACATGGGATGAATGTAAGGCTTATTGCATGGCACAGATCACACTGTATGTAGGTGTATCTGTGTGTTCATGCACTTTGTATGAGCCCTTACCTGCGAGGCGGCTTTCTCAAAGCCATCGGGGTTCATGGAGGGCATGATGTGGATGCGGGTGGAGTGGATCAGGTTGATGATGGTGTCGTTGCCCTGTTGATACTCATTACATAGATACTGAGCCAGATAGATCAACAGCTCCCTGCCAACCGCTTCATTGCCATGCATGTTCCCAATGTACTTAAATTCTGGCTCACCTACAATGCACACACAACATATGTAGAGTTATATATATTTTATATATGTATATACATATATAAATGTCATATGAATGAATTTCATGGCAATACAGTCAGCACTGGGATCTTTCCTAGACAATTATACTGTATTTAAAATGACAAAACACACTGCAAATAGGATTTGAATAAACAGATTACAAGTATTACGTCTTGCTCTTTAAAAAAAATAAGAACATTGTAGTTATTAGCAAATGGCTGTGGTATAAGACGAATAAAGCAATTCGGGACAAGCTGCATCACGCCACCCTGCCACTGATTAGTCTTCCTATAACAGCATGGCCTGTCCTGATTTATTCCTTACATAACAGATAAGAAAATATTTTCTGTTCATATCTATTTCAGCTGAATTTCAGTATGCTGTGTATAGAATTACTGAGCAAGTACTAAGAATATGTCTGCTTAAGTAAGCTTGAATTTCTCTCCACGACTGGCCCTAACATGTCAAATTCTGTAGTTTTTTTTTTTAATGTAGTTATGTTTTCTGGTCTTCTTGTGCTGCTTTTTAAAGTCCTTCAAATCACCTTCAAATATGACCCCTTTTTTGTTTTGAGACCCACAGTATAAAATGATTTCAACTGAAGTCTCAAATGTTAAACACCAGCCCTGATTCTGTGGGTCGTTAAAAGAACTTACACAGTTTGCCTCAAAATAGCTCCGAATAAACAGGGACACAGATACACACACTCACGTATACACACATATTGGAAACAGATGGACAGGAAGCTGTTTAATGGAGCTGCAGCAGCAGGGGTAACTCTCTATTCGGCATTTTTTATAACCGTTTTATACCGTTGCCTGCCCTTAACATAAAAAACCCACATGCCGTACATAAATTCGTGGTGCGTGCAAGTGTGTGTGTGTGCAGGTGTGCGTCTCTAAGTAATAGTAGGTTCCTGTCAAGAAAAGCAGTCTTTGAAGTCCTCTAAAAATAAATGTAAATTTCAACCTCCTTAGCAGATGGTAAAGTCAAAGCATTTCCCAGAGCCGTCCACAGGAAACATCTCTGTGAGTGTGTGTGACTGTGACACACACGTGCATTCAAGTGGAAAGAGGGACATGTGTGTGTTTTCGCATGTTTTTACAAGGAATGGAAATCTCTATGCGCCTCGCGATTCATGCCGTTTTATATGATTCTATAGTTTTTTTCTACTAGGAAGATTTGGTGCTTTTAAAACATAATAATATTTGTATCCAGCATTATATAAATTGGGCGTAATGTTTTTACTTGGCAAAATGACAGATGTGTCAAGACTTATGATATCGATAGTGCGATAAATTATGTTACAGTTCACTTTTCTGGGAGAAAATGTCAGCCGTTACTAAACAACGACTCACTGCTGCTCACAGATTGGAGGAGTGTTTCATTTTTTTATTCTCTTCCCAGTTAAACAATTCATTTCTTAAGGCATTCCACAGGCATTGTATCATTCAACCCACAGGATTTCCAAATGTGTCACTGCTTTTTAGAAAAGTTGTTACATATAACATATTAAATATTAAAATGTCATTAAATACTACATTATATTTTGCCATACTGCTTTTGCCATACTGCTCACTCCCAATCTTAGCAAGTAAATCTCGCATACGTTCCATAACATTAAATGTAACTCTAAGTGGATAAAAACTACAAAATGTTGTTCATTACTCAATTTTTTTTTAAAAAATTGGCAAATTGCTGTGTTAAAAGAGGAATAAAACACTTTGAGACATGGTGTTACAAAAAAAGAATAATTAACTTTAGGGTGGTAACGACATCACACCAGTTTGTCGTTGATTACTTTCCTATAACAACACTCCCCCAAAGTGTTTTACACCTTACTTAACACGCACGCACACACACATAAGCGCATATACACAGGCAAGTCTTGCTCTTTCTCCTTCACACACACACACACACATGCACGAGGGTAGGTGATACTCTCACTCTCAAAGAAAATAAACCTCAGAGGAGCAAGCTGGACTGATATCCACCATCTGCCAAACTCATTAACAGAGCTCTGAAAGCACTCTTCACCACACACACACACACACACACACACACACACACACACACACACACACACACGCACACACCTTTACAGCCACACGTACCAATTACCCTCTCTCGTAACATCTGGGACTGTTTTATTATCCCGTTTCAGTGTTGTGTGTAATGATGCATTTCTATACGTCATCGCTTTCCACTGCGGTTCTGCATGTGAACTTCGGCGTTTAAACAATAGCATGAACTGTTTTACGCACGCATCATAAATCCCAAACTGGAGGCAGTGTTGTGTCTTGCCGAAGCCTTTGGGAACTTGTTTCTGCTGCTCCATTTCATCAAAAGCATCAACACTAAATCTCTGTACGAACGTATTATGAGAAAAACAACACTGGGATTTGTGTTTAACATACGTATCAGTATTTGTGTTACGGGAATCGCGCTCAAGTCTAAAGCTGCTTTCTAAATTCTTATTACTATTCTTCTTTCCACTATGAAATAAGCAGCACCAGTGTGTAGGCTTTGCACTCTTTCTGGCGCCGTTTCCCCGTTTCTGGCCAGGATCCCTGTCAACTCTATTCATTCGCTTAAAGATTTTATGATTAAAAACACATGACACTGACTCCCGAACTCATATAAACGCACTGTGGAACAAAAGATGATATATGGACTGATCTTACACTAACAGAGACTGTAAGGAAAGCTGGGGAGAGAGATGGAACAGGGAGGCGGATTAATCTGTTCTTAGCCTGAACATGTGTGTGTGTGTGTGTGTGTGTGTGTGTGAGAGAGAGAGAGAGAGAGGGAGAGAGAGAGAGAGAGAGAGAGAGAGA
>CM074943.1:10647614-10658239 GCA_037576815.1 Pangasius larnaudii | reverse complement strand
ACACACACACACACACACACACACACACACACACACACACACATACGCGCACACACACACACACACACACACACACACACTCACAAAACCACGAAAACCTAGATCCATGCAGAAGCACTTCCACAGCCGAGCAGCCAGCAGCAATCCGAAACGACACACATGCTCAGACACACGCAGCAGCAGAGCAGCGCATCACGGATACATCCAGAACCGATATTCACACCCAGACGGGTCGCAAAGTTAAAAGACACGGTGCGTAAGAAATGAAGAAACGTTCAGCGTTAAGACTTTTCGACCGTGGTTTGGCGAAAAGAAAAACAAACAAAAACCTCGAGAAATGCAAGCGCAAATCTCCTATTAAATGTTCACCCGATGCAGCTTTTGCTCGTAGATTAGCAGCTCTCATTCCTGCCAGAAAATCGAATAACAGCAATCTAGTCCATTAGTTCACCCTTCTTCATAAAATCATCTCTTCACAAAGTCCAGCGACTTTCAGAGATTCAGAGCGAGAAAGTGCTGGTCTGTTTTTAATTCGGGTCCCGTTCCGAGTCAAACGCATCCATGATGAGTGAGGGGTTTCCTTCGGGTCTACGGGTTCACTACAACCCCGCGCACAGACGCTGGAACGTTACGCTAGTGTTTTCAGAGGCATCCTTTCGTTTACTTTAGAGTTTGAACCATCACGCTTGGTTAGTACTTTGCTATAAAAGTGCAAAAATCTTCATCATACTGTAACTACTCTCAAAAGGAAGAAGAGAGAGAGAGAACGAGAGGGGGGGGGGGACAAGAAAAAGAAGAAAGAAGAGGGAAAAATGTGTGAGAAGTGAGTGACTACGTAAACGAGAAAGAGTGAAAGACAGATAGAGAAACTGACACACACACACAGAGAGAGAGAGATAGACCAAGTGATATCGAGAGAGACAGGAGGATAGAGTGACAGAGAGAAAGAGTGTGTGTGTGAGAGAGATGAAGAGATAAAGAGAGAGAGAGAGAGAGAGAGCAGTGTTGTCCAGGCCTTCTGAATCATGAAGCAGCTCCAGGAGGAAGCTTCAGCCTCGTCCTCAGCGTGAGCCACTCCTCAGCATCACATCAGCTTATTTTCAGCTTCCACTTCAAACAGAGTTTCAACTCTTCAGCTGCTCAAAGAGGTTTATCAATGATCGTCACACCTGCACACACACACACACACACACACTTTTTACATTCCTGTTTCATACTCTATAACACTGTAATTAAACTGTAAGTATTATAGCAGCCACTAGAGGGTGCTGTTGCTTACTAATCGCCACACATTTATTCTAAGTGCTAAGGATTAGAAGTATATTAATGCTAACATCTGACCTGTGGTTATTACATGATTATTCAAAGTTCTCTTGTTTTGGGAATTTATGCCAAATGATCATTCACAGTTTACATTACACCACGCTGTTGCTTCGCGTGCCTGACCTGCGTAGCTGCGCCCGGTGCTCATGCAGCTCGGCAATATGGTCCACTTATCTGTACTGGGATTATAAAACTCCACCGACGCCAGGTTACAGGAGCCGTCATCACCCCCGATCACATACAGCAGACTGCCGACTGCGCACACTCCTACAGAGGGACACGTGACATCAGCTAACGTTGGCTAAGCACGGTTCAGGAAGGTACATCACGCTTCCATTGCTGTCGCACTTCCACAAACGAAGGATTACAAATCAAAATATTTTTCACGTGAAAAAACAAGATATGCCACAAAGCCATCGGTGTCGTGCGTATGTTAAAGAGTTTGCATTCTTTAGAGGATGTTGGAAAAAGATTTTGGATTCGGTTATAATCACATATTTTAAAAGAATACACCGACTGCCCTTAGACTTTCGTTATACTTGCGTCCTGAATGAAGAGGTTTTCTTGCTCAAACTTTTTCCAGATGTGCTGAAAGACACTGGTTTCCTTCAATGCCTAGTGACTGAGCGAATGTCCAGCCTACCTGCGTTCCGGCGACACATGTTCATGTCGGCCACTTGTTTCCAGGTGCTGGAGACGGGGTCGTACACCTCGCAGCTCTTCCTGACTAACGGGCCGTCGTGCCCGCCCACCGCATACAGCAGTCCTTTCAGCACACCCACCCCTGTCCACCAAACACACTCAGTATAAACTACAATCTGTGGAGTAAACAATCCTAAATCGATATTTAAGAGCCGTGTGCATGTGTGTGTGTGTGTGTGTGTGTGTGTGTGTGACCTGCTCCACTGCGCCGCGTGCCCATCTCTGCTATGTATGACCACTCGTTGGTGTTGGGGTTATACGCCTCCACGGTGCTCAGACACTGACGTGTCGCGCCATCATACCCACCAACTGCGTACAGTATACCTACACACACACACACACACACACACACACACACACACACACACACACACACACACACACACACACAAGAGCACATCAGCATGAATGTTTGTGTCTATGCTGAAACCCTCACCAGTGTAACATTTTTAAATATATATATATATATATATATATATATATATATATATATATATATATACACATATTCTAATGGCATACACAGAAAAAAAAGCAATAAAGAAAGCATTCTTTGTGTATAGATGTTTATCCTGTTGGAATTTTTTTTTCCCACATTGAATATCCAGTGCAAGGGCTCTGATTGGCTCCGCTCACCTCCGACCACGCCCACTCCTACGCTGCTGCGCCGGGTGTTCATGGGAGCTATGTGGAACCATTCGTTGGTCTTCGAGTTGTACGCCTCAACAGTAGCCAGACCTGCGTGACAAAAAAACACCTCTGAATATTTAATCTTCTGACATTCGCAATGTGAGGTCTTCCACTTCGGTGTGTTTCCCGAGTTACCAGACACTGCAGAACATATTCACAAGCTGAATACCACTGGGATGGAAATACTTCGCAATACATCATATTTCGTTATTATACTTTACTTACTACTTTCGTAATTACACTTTACTTATAGTATTATATCGAGTATTGAAATTGAATATTTGTACTTTTCCAAGAAAAACCAAAGCTTACTTTCTACCCCTCACATTTTTGTTTAGACCTCATAAGCAAGTACTCATTACAAATCACAAATGGGCCCAGAACACCCAATCACTTCAGATTAGCATCTAGTCAAGTACATCAGTGTAAAAAAAACTATCAAGGATCATGCTGATTCGTCATCTGCTGCGATCTCCTCATGCTACACAATGTAGTTAATGCTAACGGTATCTGTGCGTCTGAAGATGAACAGGCCACAAGACTGCAGTGTTGAACTTGAGCATGAGCGAGCCCTGGCCCTACCTCAGTAAAACGCTTCAATATGTTGGAATTAGCAAAGACTTGTATAAAATGAGGTGTCTCCTTTGCTCGAATTAACTGGTTATATTTAACCAAGTTAGCCTGTTTTCTTTGCTAATGCCAGCTTAGACTAGAATCGAGTCCAGTAATTGGCTAGGCAGCTAGTCAGATTCTAGCTAATGGACACTGTACTTCTGATTACTTCATTAGCAAACTATGCAGCGTTAGTCATGTGTATGACCAGCAAATTTCTAGAGACTGAGTGATGTTTTCAGGCAAAACGGTGTAGTTGCTTTAAAATGAACCCAGCTTTTAACAGGTAAGTAATAAAAGTTACCTTTCACACAAAAACATGACATTAACTTCCATTTCAACAGTTTATTACAATTAAAAATTGTATCACTGGCATCGTCAGCGTCTCGGGGGTTTCTATATAGGTCTTTACCTGTGCTGCCATCGAAACCACCCACGGCATAAAGGAGTCCGTTGAGAACAGCGGCGCCTAGTGTGGACCGCCGGTCCTGCATACTGCTCACGCAGCACCACTCGTCTTTCACAGGGTCGTACGCGTCCACTGTCCTCACACGCAGCGAGCCGTTAAAGCCTCCGACAGCGTACACCATGCCACCCATGTACACTACACCTACACACACACGGACACACACACACACGCAGAGTTGTGGAGGAATCAAAGTGGTGTACATCAAGAAATCCAATTTCGGCCAAAACCAATTTTTTTTAAGCATTCAATCTGATATGCCAGACAACCACATATATAATGAATGTGTGTGTGTGTGTGTGTGTGTGTGTGTGTGTGTGTGTGTGTATGTGTTTGGGGTGTTTTGGGGCATGGATGGATGGGCAGTGGGGGATCAATACCTGCTCGACATCGTCTGGATGGCAGTTCTGCCACCTGGAACCATCTCTCCTCTTCAAAGTCATAACATTCCACACTGCGGATAGCTTTCGGTGCTTGGCCCCCAACAACCACCATCACCTACAAAACACACACACACACACACACACACACACACACACACACACACACACACACACACACACAGACACGTTGCATCGTAAAAAGTTTAAGACCTGACCGCAACAATAACTCAGAACACACATCCTCCACTGGTACAATTCTTTAACCACTGAAACTAATCAAATTCTCAAATTTCCACTCAGATTTCCTTAAATTTCTCTATTGTCTGTTAATTTCAACTCTTGATGACTAGGCTTTGTAGGCTTGTTTAAACATTCGGCCCAAACTTCAGCAGGAGAACAAAAAGCATGAGGTCAGTTTGGATTTCTGGTTCATCTGGCTTTTAGCTGACTTTGCTTCTTGATGAAGAAACATTTGCGATGACAATATGGGCTGCATTCCAAACAGCATATTAGAATACTGAATTCTGTCACTGTCAACTCCACCGTAGCCCACAACATAATAATACACGACAAAAAATGCGTGGGTAGTTAGCCAACTAGCGAGCTATGCTATGCAAGCAAATGCGTCTGAATTTCATAACTTATTTGCAACGAAGACACTCAGTCTAGAAATAAATCACATTTGTCCTGCTGTGTGAACAAAGCCTTAGCTGTTCAGCTGACTCATGTGGTAAAGCGAAAAAGAGAAACGCTGCTCTAGATCACACAGGCAAAAAATAGGTTTTAAAAGTCCCCTGTGTCCTTCAGTAGGTGAGTCAGCGTCTTTTAGCACCATTTATTTAGTTGCTTTTGGCTGGAATACGTCACACATCCTCACAAAGATATAAATGCACCTTTGTGTATGGAATAAGAACAGATGTTTGCCTAGAACAGTTTCTCCTCTGACACACAAATCTAGTACACACTTGAATAGCGCAGCATGTTTTAATATCAAATGATAGTTATATAAAGCTGATTGATAAATTGCAAAGAAATGTTTGATCTCTTCTATTCCGTCGCCATGGTGAGGTGATCAATTAACGTGCCACTAAATGCAGCATAATAATATCTACTGGCTGATTACACATACACACTGCTGCACCTTTGGTGTTTGGGCCCCTCAAATCGCTGCTCGCAGCTATATTTAAACTATTTAATACCTTTTTAAAACGGCAGTTGTGTGTCGTTTTAAGAAACACCGAGCATGGGTAAGAAACACACACACACTCACACACAGACACACCTTCGGGTAGCTGACTGGCGTGCGCACTCTGGTGCGGATGGTCTTCATCATGGACCGCTGCTCGGCCGGCAGCAGGTGGTACTTCATGGCCTCAATCAGGTAGTCTTTACAAGCACTGCTGTTCTTCACCAACGTTTCCTCCTCCACCCTCTGCACAAGCACACACTTTCTTACACCATCCATCATGTTTCAGTGCAAATATACCAACAGATTTAATCAACACTGAACTGTTGCAGCATTTCTGTCAGCTATAAGAGTATAACGTCTTCATGGCGCTAGCGAGTGTTATGCCACACTCTTACAATTACATTTCGTTAAGTGTTGTGGCATTTCTATACATTAACTCAGCGATTAACAATTGCTGAGTAGGTCGTTTTAACATAAAGGGGAATTTTATTCAGTAGTTGCTGCATGTGGACTGAAATATAGCTACTGATGCATATGCGATTTTAATCCTCATGTCACACACAAACCTGCACGAGGTACTCTCTGGAGAGGAGAGGCAGGCGTACGTGCTCCATCAGATGAGACATATGTTCCTGTCGCACGTCCTTATCGTGTTTGACCCACGCGATGACCGCTTCGAACACCTACGCGCGAACGCAAAACAGCCAATTAGCATACTGCCACATTCCAGATCAGGCTGTTCAGCACAACGCAGCACACTTGCATCCAATTCATCGCAATTTCAAGTCATTTTAACAGCCCTTCTGTGCTGCCTCCCGTTGCCAAGACAACCCTGGACCATACTACTGCATGATGCTCATTGCCATGGCAACGATGCTGCAAAGCATCATGGGACAGCTGGTTGTGTTTTGTATATCTGTGTAGTAGTAAATAGAGTCTATAGACAGCTGGAGGAACACAAGTTCACACATTATGGCCGGTCATCCCATGGCTGATTTCTACGTAGTTCCTCAGTGTACGCGTATGTGTGTGTGTGTGTGTGTGTGTGTGTGTGTGTGTGTGTGTTTGTGTGCGGGGTACCTTCTCTTCAGAAGGAATAGTGAGTTTGTCGCTGGCGATAAGGCTGCACACTTGCTCCATGCCCAGGTTGAGGAACTCCTCACACTGCATCACCTCCGAGAAGTGCTGCTCTGTGTGTGTGTATGAATGTGAGAAGAAAAAATAAATAAATAAATTCACAACAGTATAACAAACCATTCAATAGATCAGAGCAACCTGATTGATCTCTGAGGTTTTAAACACCTTTTCATGGCTTTGGCATTGAAAAAAAAATGTATTCCTGCAGGGAAAAGTTTAGCTGTGACGTCACATGCTATCGTTTCTATAGTAACAGAAAATTCACTGGGATTGTAAGGTGGACGTTCCACATAACCTAAGATCAATAATAAATGGATTAAAAACCCATTGATACAGTGATTTTTAAAAAAAAAAATAAAAATTTTTGCAAGGAGACGATTTAACACTTAAGGAAGGAGTCTCCAGTTTCAGCATCTCGTAAAAGGAAGATTTCCGACACAAGATTTTTCCGAACAGAGGACATTTCTGGTTTCTCTGCAGCATTACAAGCTACATTTTATGCAACAGCTACAGTTATGCGAGTGATAACAGGAAGTAACTTTCCACTAACGTTCCACAACATTAAAGTAAATAATAAACTGGGAATAATAATCAACGTTGGTCTCAACACTAAGTTGACTTTCTGTCACCCTCAGACACACACACACACACACACACACACACACACACCAACCTGCGTACGAGTTGGCCATGTTGAGGAGGTCAGAGCAAGCGTGCAGGTCAGCGAAGGCCCGGATTCCCAGGCAGTTCGTGGGGTGGAGCTGAGTGGAGAGAAACTCACAACATGCTCTTTTCACCTCCTGGAGCTGGAGAAGCCCGGCGGCCGGCAGCAGCACCTGTGCGCGTATGCACGAAGTAAATTCATTCACTTATTCATTCATTCGTCTACAATAACCACTTCACTGTGATCGGAGCCGTGGGGAAACCCGGAGCCTGAATGCTGGGTGAGTGTTGCTGGCGCGGCTTGTGAAGCGTCACTGCAAATCAGTACTGTAGTTCGTCTAACTTTCTCTCATAACGAAACATTCCTATAGCGATGGAAGCGGTCTCCTACAGGATGACTCCGCCCACATCCACATCCGAGGGCACGTCCAAGGGCTCGCCTACAGACAGCCATTGGGGCTCACTGAATGGTTTAATGAGGGTGATGCAACTCGTATGCTATGGCCTTCACGTTAACCAGTTCGCAATGCACCACAGCTGTGAGATTTTGAATATCTGAGCAGAATATCTGTAGAAAGAACAACGCTCAGCCCTCCAGTACAGTTCCACTGACAAGGCAAGGCAAGCTTGCCAACATTCTGGCAACATGCGGTGACCCAACACCTTACTAACACACTTTAATATAGTGCTTTGTTTTTCCCCCTTTAATTTGTCAGTAGCTACACTAACAGAGGTGAGCGAGCATCCAGATGGACGCTGGGAAACAGTTAAAACAGTGCAGACCTTTCGCTCCTCATTAGTGCAGCAGTGTTTCATAACAAACTGAGCTTTAGGAATGTTAACTGTACGCCAGACCGTAGAGCACTGGGTGTTAGTGAGAACACACTTTCGCTGTTATTCAACACACATACATAGAACACTAACGCACTTACATGCCACCCACTCACACACGCCGCCCACGTGCTCACATTTTTCTCAAGATTTCATTAAGGGCTCCTACTGCACCCGTGAGCTAAAAGGACAACGTGTAGACAACTAAAGAGCACATAGAGAAAATGAGTAAAAGAAGAGCTGTGCACCCATATCCGCCAACATTTATGCTTTTTTTGCATAGAAGCTCCGCAGTTTAACATCGGAGTACGCTAGTATGAGTTATCACTCAAGAATATGCCAAAAGAGCCGCCCTTTTTCTCCCTGACAATAACAAGAGATGCCTCCCTTCCCCTAATCTCTCATCCTCTCGTCTGGACTCTCATTATTATGCATCAAAACATATCGCTTAGCTAATGTTAGACACATATATTGTTACGGCAAGTTCACTATATTAATAAGGGATTGCAACAAAAAAGTTCAGCCAAAAATGGTCCCTCTTTAAACTAGTGTCAAATCTAACACTTTACAAGTAAATGTAATGGTAATTAAAAATAAAAAAAAGTGATAAACACTGTGTGTATGATTTTTGGGCTCTCCATTTCTCTCTCTCTCTCTCTCTCTCTCTCTCTGTCTGCCAATCACAGCGACATTAGCCAATCATGAATGTCTGTGAGCTCATGTATGCGGAAGAGGGCAGATAGCGCTTTCCTCCGAGTGTGTTACAGTGCCCTATGGCGCGGTTCAAAAAAGATGAGGATGGCTGTCTTCACGTGTCTTGGAGGAAACACGTGTTAGCTGTCGTATGATTGGGGAGATGGATGGTGGGTGGGAGCTGGCAAGTGACCATATAAGGAACAAAAAACTTAAACGCTGAGTCAGTGGTTTTACGCCATATTCGTTTTTCTATCCACCATTCTGAAAGGACATTGTCAGCTCTCCCTTTACACTGTGTGTGTGTGTGTGTGTGTGTGTGTTACCTGTACATTCTCTTCGGTGACCTGTATTTCAGCAGTGTACACATAATCGATCAGCATCCCCAGTGTCCAGCCGTCTATCTCCTTTATCCGCACCTTCTTCTGTCTGCTCTCACTCATCTCACCTACAAACACACAATAATTGTCACACAACACACAAATCAAAACAACACACACACTAGTTCATTGTATCTATCCAGAAACGTTATTATTATTATTAAAACAGTTTGAGCGTAAACCTGTAAACATGGCATGGAAATACGGGCTCCCGGCTGCCAGAACCACTCGGTGTGCTGCAATCTCCACGTCCTCTGCGACAATGGTCACGTCGCACAACACACTCTGACTGGCGGAGAAATAAAGAGCATTTTACACACACACACACACACACACACACACACACACACACACACACACACACAAAAAAACCTTAAAATGGACTTCTTCTTTATACTTTATTTTCTCGTACTGAGAAAAAAAAACTGTTCTAATTTGTTCCCATGTAAATATTAGACAGATTATTAGCAGGAGATGTGCCAAAATAACCAACTCATCGATTACTCAATCAACATCAACCTATATTAGTGAGGTCGACAAATAAATATTTTAAAAATCTAATCTAGATTATTATTAGCAGCTTTTTATTACTAACAGTATGTCCTGGGATGTTTTATTCCTCTTATACCAAAGCCAGTGCTCATATTTCATCATCTTTATTTAATAGAGAATAACGCCACCATACTTTTTATCCTTTTATAGTTGTGTTAGTGTTGTGAAACAAGTTTGCTCGTGTTATTATGTACGTTATAGAAGCTATAAACAGTGAGCGTATCCATATTAGACTTTCCGAATAGGAAAATCAGATGACGCTCCCGCAGGCTGATTAAAGACAATGATATAATTACGGCTTCATATTTCTTTATATGTTACGGTTAT
Organism: Pangasius larnaudii; assembly: GCA_037576815.1. Classification (NCBI taxonomy): domain Eukaryota; kingdom Metazoa; phylum Chordata; class Actinopteri; order Siluriformes; family Pangasiidae; genus Pangasius; species Pangasius larnaudii. The sequence continues at coordinate 10,648,291 of CM074943.1, read as the reverse complement.
TATTATTACACGCACTTTTCACATACCTGCGCAACTCGTTCATGATCCTGAAAGCTTTCTTCATGTGCCGAGGGTTAATAGTGACTGCGCTCTGCTTCTCATACACGTCATCGTTCAGCTCCACAGCTTTATGATGGCAAAGCTTAGTGCATCTGGAAGAAAGAAAAAACACACACACACACACAATAAGGGGATTGCAATACGTTATGATACGATACACAATATCACTATGCATCACGGTATATAATTTCACTGAGGTTTTGCTTTTGTAACATATTGCTGACAGATATTTTACAAAGAAAAGCACCAAAAAAAAATCTAATTGGCACAAAAATAATCTGTCATGTCCAATTAATTACTTGTTACAGTGAGTAACAAAGGACTGGAACCTGATGCTTACAAAATGTATAAAAGTGTATCATAAATGTTCTTAGTTAAATATATTAACATCATATCGTAGTATTTGCGTCCGGAAGTAGCTGCGTTTCAATCAAACAAGTGACGAAGACCTATAGTTCTGCGGTGGTGAAGTCTAACCACTAGTCCTCCAGGGACTCTTAGTGATCTGATGGTCATTGGTTAAAAATCCCAGAACTACTCGTTTGTGGGTCTTTCTGCCTTCAGTCTTGTCTTCAGTAAGTGAAAAGCAGCTCTACTGGGTTGAGATCAGGCGACTG
>CM074943.1:10633889-10647514 GCA_037576815.1 Pangasius larnaudii | reverse complement strand
AATGTATTAGAACGAGCGCATTAATAGAATCCTGTGATTTGCCTTGCAGCCGGAACTACTTCTGACTGTGGTGTGTAATGCTAGTTTTTGTTGTTGTTGTTGTTGTTGTTTATCAATTACAGAATGTCGGAATGGGTTTTTAGAATAACGGGTGCTTCTTTAGTTTGCGCACGACAATTTTCTGTGAAGTATTATATTACAATTATTATTAGGATAAAAGTTAGCGAATAACGCACAATAGTGCTAACTAGCGTTGTGTAAAGAATTAGGAGACTGACCGTTCCCAATGGGGTGGTTCAGGGCACGCGCACACACACACACATACAGAGAGAGAGAGAGAGAGAGAGAGAGAGAGAGAAGGACAGAGAAAATGAGAGAGAGAGAAAAAATAAGAGAGAGAGAGAGAGAGAGACAGAGATAGAGAGAGAGAGAGAGAGTGTATGTTAGCTAGCAAGCTAGTTCGGCGCGCTTACAGCGGATGAATCTCCATGGTGTGGTGTGAGTTCAGGCCGCGATATCTGTCAGCACTTTCTTGCACCATTCCATCTCAGCGGATCGCGGCCCTGAGAGAGGAAATCCGCATCACACCGCCGCCGTCCCTCGGGTTACAGTCCAGCTCAGCTGTCGCTGCACATCCAGCTACTGTAAACACACGGGCGGCTCAACAACACACACACACACACACACACACACACACACACACACACTCTGTCTCTCTCTCTTTCTCACACAAACACACTCTCTCTTCAGAGCAGAGTCGCTACCCTAAGCTCGACAGCCATGTCCCATGTGTTTTGCTCTGCCCGGCCACTTGTTATTTTCTCCTCGGTGAGCTGTGTGAAGGGAAAAAGACGCTGCTTTAACGCCGAGCGGAACAGCGGCGTGAACAGCAGCGCCACCTGCCGTGGAAGACCGAGAACCTTCGCCCCTGTCACGCGGACCCGTCATGCACCCAATCTCCATCTAATCATACCCGGAAGTACGGCGGTGAATATTAACTATAGATCACAGAATGGGCTTCGCGCATGCGCACTCCAATTCCTCCTAAGGTTAGACGTCTTTACGTAGGGAGCCTGTCTAGGGAGCATGGAGCTATGTGTGATTTAATCCCTGTTATTTAAGGTTCCCTGAAGATAAATATGCAAACAACAAGGAATATGATTCATATACTTATTTAATTATAGTATTGAGTAAAATTTTCTAAATAATAAAAATATATATCCAAAGCATATAAAGTTATTAGATTTTTAATATGAAAACTTAAGATTTTTTAAAGCTAATTATAATTATTATATTATATAGTTGTGAATAAACATAGCCCATTATTTCAGCTTCAAATTAAATTTACTCATTGACAATAATTTTAAAAAAGCAATAAAAATGAATATCAGTGTTTGTCTAATGTTTACATTTGGTACAATTTTTTTTTTTGCTCTTGTATAACGTTTATCTGTTATGGTACAGCATTATATTGAGCCTAGTGATGGAATAGCTACTAAAAATAACCTTTATATCCCTTTCTACTAATACGAATAGTAATACGTGTCAAACACAGACAACTGGCATAATATAATTCTTTAAAATGGAAATAAATGGAAGTTTCCGGTAAATTTCTCTCTTAGGCACCAACGACATGGAACTAACTCTCGCTATTTCCAAAAGCGTCTGAGAAAAGCGTATTTAGAAATTTAGAAATCAGCTACAGGCTAATAGAAATCTACGGATCGTGGTAGAAGTCATGTAAGGAATAAAACACTTCAGGACATGGTATTGTAGGAAAACAACTAACGATGGGGTGGTGTGATGCTATAACCACCCTGCAGTGGATTGTTTTCCTATAACGGCATGTCCTGAACTGAAGTTTTATTCCTCTTATACCACAGCACTTTGCCAACTTTCACATTTTTTATTTATTAATAAATGACAATGATACTTTTTCATGTTTATGGTTAAGTTTAATGTCGTGGAGCATCTGTGAAAAACTAGTTTGTTCTGGTTATCACTTACGTTATAGCAGCTACAAACAACAGTTCTGTCCAGATTTTTTTTTTTTTTTTTAATTCTTTCCTTCTGAAGTTAATAAAACAGAAAAACTGTCCTCAAGACTTCAGTGTCGAAAAACGTACAGCTGCAGCATGACCTCTCACTGTTACACAGCACTGAAACTGGAGACTCCTTCCATAAATGTGAAATAACGACGCATGAGAAATATTTGAGCGAATGTAGTTCGTTATCGTATTAAACACTACTGTATTTTCGAGGATTTGCACTTTACGAGTTTTACTGATGTTGAATATTTGTACTCTTAACTCGAGATATTTAAGATGTTTTACTCCTTACATTTTCATTTTCCCATCCAAAGTACTTGTCAGAAACCTTAAATATCATGAGATACACATATTTCTCTTGCCAGACAAGCCACAGACAAACTTGAGTAATGTCTGCGATCAGCAAGATGAGCATCCTTGGCCCTAGAGGATTTTTTTTTTTTTTTTTTTGCTAAATTTAACAATGATTCATACGCGATGACTCTTTTACTGCCTGTGCATAAACAAAATACCAGCCTTTAAAAATTCTTCTCTCATCTCCCATCAAATCTAAAGAAGCATGTTTATTTAAGAAGTTTATTTAAGAAAATTTAAGTCAATTTTAAGTAAATTTAAGTAGTTAAAAAAAAAAAAAAAAAAAGTTTGGTCAGTTTGCTAGCTAGTTTTATTTTCACTGCTAATCCTGCCAAGAGTCATCATTCCAACAGTGCTATTAAACATTAACTAACCAACAAGCCAAATACTAGCGTTATCTAAGATGGCAGAATATTTAAATTTTGATTAATTAATTATCCAGTTTTTGATCCATCATTCAGCTGACTTGCACTTTAAAATATGGCAATGTAAAATATATTTTTGCAGCAACACTGACCTCTAGTGGTCAACTGTGGTTTGTGCAGCTGCGAGCACAGGTCCAAAGACAAACACCAAACCACACAGAGCTCAGATTAGCTTTTGGTTTTGACAGCTGCAAAGGAACGTAGTAACTTATTTTCACCATCATAACCTAATTATTAATTAGTGATTAAAACGTGTCTGTTGTTCGAGCTGCAAGACCCCCTGAGCTCAAACTTTCTTCGTGCCACTTTAACTGTCCTTGGGGACAACAAGAGACCAGATGAGCCGTCATTGCTACAGTATTTATTCTTGGTCATTCAAACTCATTGTAGCTGAATGCTACCTCAGACAGTATATAGCTCTCTGCGATTTTAAACAAAATATAACCGATATTTACAATTTTTTGTATTAAAAATACAAAATGTGATACAGACTTTACCAGCTGTCTTTTTAAAAGACATAGAAATACATGTGGTATGAAAAGGTTCAGGCAGGGAAATGGAGACCTAGGAGGCATCTCTTATCATCTCATATATAATTATGACCTATGTTTTTTTTTTTTTTTTTTTTTTTTAATGTAGCTATGTAATAATTATTTCATGACAAGTAGTAACAATGCAAACTTAACTTTCTTATTTTACACTTTCTCCATCTGTGCAACAAGTCAGGATTTGTGCCTAATTGCCACTGGATTGGCAAAGAGAGGAATGAAAATTGATTCGATAATAAAAACAGAGACTGAAATGAATTTAAAACAATGAAAATGCTTGAGAGTGCATCTGGAAATCAGTGTGAAATCAGTGATTTCAACAAAACAGACATGAATGAAATCATAAAAAGTCACAAGAGCGACTGAATACTGACGGCAACACTGAGTTGTTTCTGAGGTCTATGACAGGCAGCTTTCTCTCTCTCTCTCTCTCTCTCTCACACACACACATACACACACACTTTCTGATTCAAGTATCCTTGCATGCCACACACAACAAACACACACAAAACAGACGGTGTAGACTTCAGACAATTAAAATAACACTGTTTCCATGAAAAAAAAAAAATAAAAACTCAAAAAAAACCAGCGTCCATGTACATTAAAATTTTGTTCAAGCTGTCTGTTTTCCTTCATTTTCTTTCCTTCAAAGTGCCAAAACTTCGTTCATGTGGTTCTCACAGTGATTTCAAACCAAGAGCAATATTAAAAAAAAAAAAAAAAAAAAAAAACGATGTGTTGTGGTGGTTGGCGCCACCACAGAATCTGTTCCCGCTCACTTTGGGATTTGATTGACAGCCGTGGGAGCCAGTCAGAGGACAGCAGGAGCAGGGAGTCGAGACGGTTTGGTTTTGAGAAGCTTTGTGTGTTGCACGAGTTGAGTACAGCTCTGAGCGGATGGAAGGAGCGTGGCTGCGCACTGAGTTCTCACACCGCAGATATCTGCTCGTTTTCTGCAAGGAGGACGAAACAGAAATCAGCGTCAACGTGCCTGCATTTACTCAAAAGGGAAACTCTTTAAATCTGAATAAAATCCTCACCGTCACATGGTGGTCGCCGTGGCGCGGGACAGTGAGTGTATCCATGCATGCGGGTAGGTGGGCGTGGCTGTGGGGGCGGTTCTAAGTCCAATGACCTCTTGATGAGGCGGGACCTCTGCAGGGCCGCGTTGTAGTCGGGTGGGCGTCGGCCATGAGTGTGACTGTGGACGAGATTGTGGCCGAGTTCCTCGACCTCGGCCAATGACAGAGCGGTATATCCAGGCGGGGTGGGTGGAGGCTCTCGGAATCGCCCCTCCCTTCGACTCATGGCGCTCTTTTGCACGTTCGGCACCTCGTCCTTTCCCCCTCGTCGCTTGATCGTGCCCGTGTCGCCTTCTGATTCGTCGGCCCAATAGCCGAGGGGTGTGGCCGACTGGCTCCGCCCAATACCCGGCCCCTCCGATAGCGTCTCCCAGCTGCGGCTGTCGTAGTAGCCGATGCGCTGAGGGATGCTCTGGATGTTGTCGTGAGAGCCGCTGGAGCAGGAGGTCCAGCTGCCCCGCCCACTGTCAGCGGCGTCCAATGAGGCACGGTCACACTGGTCCTGGGTCAGCGAATAAGATCTGATGGAGACAGACAGAAAATGAATGCAAATTAATTCGATTGTTATCTCTGAAAATGTTATATATCACTTAAATATTTTTTATACCACTGCGCTGTTGAATTCTTGAATCTGATTGGTCAGAAGGGGTCGATTAATTTTCTATAACAGCAGCTCTGGCTTTAATACAAGCTAACGCTAATTATAATGTTGCTTACCCAAGGCTGATCTGGTCTAGCTCCGTCCGGTGTGTGTTAGGAGTCTGTGAGAACGTGCGTGTGTGAGGTGGGGCGTGTGTGTGTGCGTGGACGTGGACGTGGACGTGGTCGTGGTCGTCTGCCATGATCAGGTCAGATGATGAGGAACTCAGGAGACTGAGCTGATCAGGTCCTGGTGAACAAACAACGTTTCTGACGTTTATTCCTCTTTCCATCAAATCTGAAAGCTTTGCTTTACAAACGTTCAAGTAAATACAGAAATACGTTAAAAAAAAAAAAAAAAAAAAAAAAAAAAAAGGGCTCTGATAAATAGCTGAAATATTACTGAACACATAAATAATGTGGCTAACAGTTTGTCCCACACACACTTTATAAAATGCGACTATTGGTTCTGTGATCCTGTAAAAGACCTGTTAATGAACTATAAGAGCTCGGAGGGTTCGCACCCTTTCTGGACGCGTTGCCAGGGAAAGTGGGCGGGGACGAACGGAGAGAGGAAGCGTTTGATTGGTTGTCTTCCTGCTGTCTTTTCTGTCTATCCTGGCTCTCTTCTGTGTGGTGAGACCCGGGCGAATGTGCACCTACACACACACACACACACACACACACACACACACACACACACACACACACACACACACACTGTGTGAGAACATTCACTACAAACTGAGCTTTACATTTGTATAAACTCAGAAATGATCAAAATAAGAGATGAATGCATGTTTTTTTATATATTATTTTGCTTTTTATGATTATAACTGTATAGGTATTATGTGTGTGTGTGTGTGTGTGTGTTATTACCAAATGGTGCCAATTCTTTGCCAGGTGGCTTCTTCCGAGGGATATTCTTTGGAGTGGGGCTTCTTGGTGTTGCAGGAGATGCATCGACTCGCCTTTTTTCCACAGCGCTCTTATGCACTAAGGAACATACAAACACCGAGAAATTCTCACACACACACAACGCGTTTAAGATTTTAAAAAAAAATAAATAAATCTTATACGCTTCCTAGGACGTAAGTAACTCCTAAGCACTTAAACAGCATCTAATCCAGGAACCAGGGCCTCACTCGTGTTGTTGGAAGGCTCCCACTGCAGAGACGTAGCGTGTAAGGCGTCTTCGTCGCTCTCGTACGTCAGCATGTCGAGGTACTGGCGCACTCGTCTGCTCATCATCTCCGTCTCGTACAGCTTCTTGGCGCTGAGGAAGGAGCTCCGTCTGCCTCTCCTCCTGTGACCCACTGTCCCCTCAGACAACGACGAGCTGCTCACCTGACTCAGAGACCTACACACACACGCACACACACACACGGAGGACAAAACCCAATAAAAACCCCAATCAGTAAAACTGAAATGACGGACATTATGTGGGAAAGAAAAACGCTATTCCAAAGGAATAAAATGTTCAGTCATGCTCAAATGATCTACAACCTGCTACAGCTCGTGCAAAGAAGAAGATGAGAAGAGAAGAAAACGAGAAGAGAACAGAAAAAGAGAAGACGAGTGCAGGGAAGGGCGAAGAGAGAAGAGAAGTGAGGAGAGGAACGGCCGAGACAAGGGAGAAATGAAAGCAAAAGTAGAGAGAAGAGGAGACCAGAAGAAGAGACAAGAAAATATGAGAAGTAGAGAGAACAGGAGAGGAGAAGAGTAGAGAATTGAAGTAGAGGAGAGGAGGAGAGGTGAGAAGAGGAGAGAAGTACAACAGAGGAGTGGAGAGGATAGGAGATGAGGAGAGGACAGGAGAGAAGTAGTGGAGAGGAGAAGAGGACAGGAGAGGAGAGAAGAGGAGAGAACAGGAGAGAAGAGGACAGGAGAGGAGAGAAGAGGAGAGAACAGGAGAGAAGGAGAGAAGAGGACAGGAGAGAAGGAGAGAAGAGAAGAGGACAGGAGGAGTAGAAGAGGACAGGACAGGAGGAGTAGAAGAGGACAGGAGAGGAGGAGTAGAAGAGGACAGGAGAGGAGGACAGGAGAGGAGGAGAGAAGAGGACAGGAGGACAGGAGGACAGGAGAGGACAGGAGAGGAGGAGAGGAGAGGACAGGAGGACAGGAGAGGAGGAGAGGACAGGACAGGACAGGAGAAGAGGACAAGAGAGGAGAGGACAGGACAGGAGGAGAGGAGAGGAGAGGAGGAGAGGAGGACAGGAGAGGAGGAGAGGAGAGGAGAGGAGGAGAGGAGGACAGGAGAGGAGGAGAGGAGAGGACAGGACAGGAGAAGAGGACAGGAGAGGAGAGGAGGAGAGGAGAGGAGGAGAGGAGAGGACAGGACAGGAGGAGAGAAGAGGACAGGAGAGAAGGAGAGGAGAGGACAGGACAGGAGAAGAGGAGAGGAGAGAAGGAGAGGAGAGGACAGGAGAGGACAGGACAGGAGAAGAGGACAGGAGAGAAGGAGAGGACAGGACAGAAGGAGACTACTGTGCTTTGTACCAGGTTAATATCAGTCCATGTGAGTTGAGTTAATCACACAGCACAACCAGCGACATTAATAGATATTACGAGTCAGACAGCAAGAGTGCGAGCGTCAAAAACGGCTGAGCGACAGTCCCACTTACCCAAGACTCCTCCATTTTTTCTTCCTACAACACAGCCGTGAAGACACCAAAGAGGAGGACGGAGAGAAAGAGACATAAAGAGGGGGAGAGAGAGAGACAAGAGAGACAGACAGGTGCTTATACAGTAAAGCCCACAGAACAGAGGCCACAGACCACGGACCACGGGAAGAGCCTGTCCGGACATCAAGCACAAACACGGCTGACGGGAGTGTGACCAAAACAATTACTTCACATTTTCCTTACAGGGTGTGTTCAAGGAATTCCTCGAGTCGGACAAACTGAATGTAAATAGAGCGCTGCACGGGGACTCGTCTACTGGAAAGAAGTGGATTTTCCCCATTTGGTGGGGTTTTTTTGTGTGTTTTTTTTTCTTCCCCCTTAACCAGCAGTAATGCAGTATGGAGTTACAGGATGTAGCTGCTTTCAAAAAGGGAAAAAAGCTTTTATAAAATAAAAAAAAAAAAAAAAAAAAAGTAATTTTGTTTTAACACAGTGGAGCTTCGAAAGTTGAACGTCACGTCACGTCACGTCACGTCACGTCACGTCACGTCACGTCACGTCACATGCTTTCTTTAACACAGGGAGATATATAATAGATAGCCAAGATGGCTGAGAGCGTCGTTATGGTTACGCATCAGCAAATAAGGTGCTCCTGTCACGGATTTTGTCTCCGTTCCCATGCAGCTCTCTACTTGAAAGTGTGTGTGTGTGTGTGTGTGTGTGTGTCTTTTGCAAACATTCCCGTACAAACAATGTGTGTGTACCTTGTCCTGAAGAGCAGCGCTGGGTCCATGGTGACGGACGCCAACCGGACCACGTGCCTGATCTCTCGGGCGATCATTCGCAGTTTCTCGAAATTGACCAGTCCGTCCACTTTCGACTCATTACCTGCGACACGGACAGACACGCTTACTTTCTCAAAACGGGCAGATCCTACATTTGCTCCAGAGTTCTTAAGAGGTGCGGTTTAAGAATCTTACCCTCGTGGAGGAAGGTGAGGTCTTTCTTTATGACGGGGAAGAGAGGGATGATTGGCGGCTGGAGATTGTGCTTGTTCAGCAGGTTGCGGTATTTGGCCATGTTGCGCGACGGGTCGAAGACTTCCTGCAGCTCGGCCAACAGCTTTTCATACTTGGCAGGCAGACGCTCCCACGTGGCACGCAGACGCGACACGGGGGCGAGATTCAGCCCACTGAACGACAGAATCAGAGAGAGAGGCTGAGAATATTTGAGAAGTTCTGACCCACAATGCTCACATCTCACTCACAGATCCGAAGTCGGCATCGGCGATTAAACTCGCAGCGGCGCAGAGCAGCATCTGCGTAGTCGTGCTTTAGCGGATTAACCCGCGACTCACCTGATAATGGCGAACATGGAGTTGAAGTTTTTGCAGTCGCGACAGTGAAGGGCCACTTTGATGAAGTGTTTGATTATCTTCATCCTTTTGGCCTGGTTGGGTTCCCGCACAATCTCCGTGGCGACCCAGAAGGTCTCCTGGTTGACAAGGTCTTCGAAGTTGCGAAGGTTGCCCGGCGGCTCATGCGGACGCAGCTTGAAGAGGTCTGTGATGTAATCGGTGGGCTCGATGCTGGCAAAGAGCAAGTAGTTGCGTGCTGAGAGCTGATTGGCTATCTCCGTGGAGCTCAGAGATAACAGATAAACCTGAGATTCTCTTTGCAGTTCTTGGGCCTCAACGTCCGAGCACAGCGTCTCCGTCTCCATGTTACTCTTGAGGTAGTACCTGATGGACGCACAAGCGCGATGAATGGAGAAAAGAAACAGGAAAACCGGCAATATTATCTAACTCTTTGAAGTGATTTTAAGGAGTTGACTGCAAGCTGAACTGAAACTTTTTTTTTTGAAAGAATTTTTTATTTTTTTTTTAAACTCCTTTCGTGACTAAATGTGAGTTTAAGAGTACGTGTTGTGCCAAAGCGCACCTCGCACAGAGCTGAATCCGGTCAGCCAGTTTATTAAGCTGATCTGGAAGTCTCCTCTGCTTGATCACGCCCTCGGCTGTGACGGAAACCTCGCACAGCGAATACGCGTCAGGACTGGCGGTCAGGCCAAACTCTCGGATGGCCATGTTGGCCGCCTCTCTCGCCGTGGTGTCCCTGTTGATCAGCAGGTAGCGACTTTGTTGATCCGCCTTGAACACTCGCAGCACCTGATCTTGTAATTCTGAAAAAGGTGGTGGGGGGGGGTCGGGGGGGATGGGGGGGGGCAATGGAAAAACAAGCGGCACTTAACGGAACTACTAAAAACAAGCAGACTGGTTCAGCCATCATGCAATGAATAAGCTTTCACTTTGTTCTCTTTTTTCTGGGGGGGGTTTCAGTCCGGCGTTGAGGCGTAAACCATAATCCTTGATAAATCCTAACAGAACGGTGTCCCTTATATTCAGCAAACGGAAACGTACCAGCGCGTCATCGGAATCCCGTTTTCATTCATTTTAGTATTCAAATGTCTCAATATTAGGCTGAAGCCTTAATTAAAGAGTTTATTAAAGCTTTATTTATATATATATAAATATATATATATATATATACACACACACACACACACACGTTGACACTAAACCCATTTTAGACCTACGTTTCAGTATAAGGCTCCTGTGTGACTGAGATGATCAGCATTTGATTTTACTGTTACTACATACACTACATACTGTAATCATTCGTAACATGGATTTTTGATTATTTAACTCCAAATCAAGTATTTTTCAGCTTTCTAAGTGCAGATGCATACACTCATTCGTCCGTCCGCAACTTTGGTAAACAAAGGTCTTCCTTAAATAAAGGACACGGTTCATTATTTAAAAAAAAAATAAAAATGATTGCGGATTCTTTCAATCTGATGAGCGCTAAGTGCTGCAGTCGCTAATTACCTGGGCCAGCCTGAAACCATGGAGCGGAACGAAATGAAAGCTTGTGAGTTTTAGGACCACAGTGCCATTACAATAATCACATGCACATTATCCAGTGGAACAAATTTAGCTATAATCTACCCCCCAAAAAAAAAAAAAAAAAAAAAAGGTTTGAATTAAAACCCAAATAACTGGAGACCAAACAAATCAAGAAACAGGATTAAAGGCAGGTGGAGAAACAGGCATCGGATTGTTGTGAGCTACGACAGACAGAAAGAAAGACTGAAGTCATTCGTATTCCTGCAGAATTGTTACAAGTGTCTGCTGGAAAAGCAAAACTGGAGAAGGAAAGGAACTGGAGAGAGATTTTGACGAAGGAATGCAAGTAGCTATAATGGGTATATAGTAAAGAGATCAGGACACAGGTATAGAGATTATAGAGGGGGAAAAAAAAAAAAAAAAAAAAGATGCATACAGGTGATGATCCATAATAGCGAGTCAGAAAACAGGTATATCGAACGTGGACAGGTAACTAGGAAGATCAGCGTGAGAGAGTACGATTCAATCCCCCTATTCAAGGAACTACAGCTTAGATCTAGCAGAGTCGAGAAGGAAAGCAAATCTAAGAGAGGTTTCTAAAAAGGCGGCTCGAGGCGTGAGACGGTCGCAGGTTATCTCTCGGGAAACCCCGGCAGCGCACGAGTACTCACGAGTGAATCCGGGTGCTGTGAGCGAGAAGAGGGTTGTGGAAAAGTTAGAACGTGACACGGACATATTCAGCAAGCCATTCCCAACCCCGCACCCCGGAACCGTCCAGACCAGCGCGATACAGTTAAGCGCTGCAGAGAAAAGTGAGGCGGGGGAAGGGAGGCGGCTAGGTGCTGTCGTCTGCTGTGTGCGTTAGAAAGGGGTTGACGTTTACCGGGTGGCTGCATGCTGTAGTCGATGATGCGCTGCTGGCTCTGCGCCAAGTCGGGGTTGCTAGACGACAAGCTTCCGGTGATTGTCGTGGTGGGCGGAGCCTGCTTGGTCTGCCGCAGGCCCACGATGCTGTCGTCCTGCGTCTGCCCCAATCCGAGGTCACTGTCGAAACGCCAACTCCCATCATGCAATGGACATGACAATTCATTATGTCTGTTACTGTTATTTACGCGTGTGTGTGTGTGTGTGTACCTACCTGTATGGTTTTTGAGGTAGAATGCTGATGCGTGTTTTGTCCAGAATCTTCATCAGTTTGTTGCGGCCACCCATGGTGTGTGCTTTAGCCTTCTTGCTGACCTTCTCCGGATACATGACCCCAGCGTCAACGCCAAGATCGGGGACAGAGTAGCGGGAGCTTTTCTTTCCGTCGCCGATCTTAGGAAGGTGAGGAACGCCGTTTTTCCGTTCCTCTGCTATGCGCGCCACCAGCTCCTTAAAGACTGGGAAAGACGAGAGAAGAGTTCAGTATTTCTGTAACAGGATTGCATAATGAAACCTGTCAGAACCATTTAAAAAAAAAAAAAAAAAAAAAAAAAAAAAAAAAACGCCTGTGTGTCTGTATAGGACGTGTGGAAGGTGAATAAACTCACCCAGAAGGTTGGTTTTGACACTCATGGTCAGTTGTATGTTGTTCTTGAGGATCTCGGTGGCTTTGGACAGGTGTACGTTCTCAAACGTCTGCCCATTCACCTCCAATATCTAAACAGTTAGTCACGAGTTAGTCAGAAAGCATCTCAAGCGTGCCAGTCTTGTCTTGTCCATGGCGAAATCGTCTTACCTGGTCTCCACGCTTAAGCCCCGCCTCCTCCGCCTTGCTGCCTGCTTCTACGGAGCTAATGAAGAGGTGCGTTCCACGCTCCGCGCCACCCATCAGAGTGAAGGGGAGCGGCAGCTCCCGAGAGGCCCTCGTGATGGTGACTACTCGGGACTTAGCCTTGGCAGCGCACGCGATGTTGAGCAATCGCAACTGACCGCTCATTTTCTTATTCAAGGAAGAACAGAAATGAATGAGTGGGGGGAAAATGGATACGGCTTACAGTATCGAGTGCAGAGTAGCATCGGCTCATATGCATACTTCTCTTTCTAGATCGCTCTGGAACTCCTCCAGGAAGTTTGTCATGTCCGGGTCTCCTTCAAAGTCACTGAAGTGATTATTAACCCAGAGTAGCACGACCCGTGTCACCTGAGAGAGAGTGCGAGAGTCAGGAAGCAGCACAGGGCACGTATATACTTTCTAAGATTAGACTCATTACTATTCCAATGCTCTCGACTACGAAACATTTCGCGTAACATTTCTGCAAACTCAAAATGCAGTCGGTCCTGCATACCTTGTCACGTAAACTGGGGTCATTGAACCAGTCCAAAAGTCTTTGGCCCACAATAAGAGGACTGGACAGGAAGGTGCGATAAGTCAGCAGGAAGTCCTCAATGTATGTCGGGTCCACGACCGAGTGGTCCTCCACTAAATGCTGAATCAGACGCTCTGGAGTGCCCTGGGAGACGAGTTTACAAACACACTACTCCGTTAACACGCGACACAATCTTTTCTTCTCCCAACTACAAACAACATGCTCGAAAGGGACCCACGCCGGCACTCATGTAAATAGAATAAACAGGAAATGACATTCTCCGACTAGAAGTTTCCAAGCGGTCACCTTAACGACGATGTGGCCCTTGCGTGTTCCTGTGCGGTCGAGCTCTCGGTGCTCTTTCACCATGACGATCTCTCCTTCCTCCTCCACCCGCTGTGTGTTCAGTTCCACCTGATTTAGGATGCAGCAGTAGTCTTGCTGCGCTATACACACAAACTACACAACCACAACACCAAGGGTCAAAAACAATGAAATCCATCCAATCGAATCAAAAAATCCTTGTGAAAAATACTTTCTAAAAGGCAAACCCCACCCACCAACACACTCACACTCACACTCTCTCTCACACACACACACACACACTAACACACACACCTACCTGACAGTCATCTACTTTGGTCTTCATGACGCCAACCATCAGCTCTTTCTCCATGGAGGGAGAGACTCCAAAACTGGCGCCCATCCC
>CM074943.1:10600933-10617704 GCA_037576815.1 Pangasius larnaudii | reverse complement strand
ACACACACACACACACACACTGCACAGACGAGCGTTGTCTCGCATACACATATTATATACACAAGCTGCGGTGTGTTGTGCTGTGTTGTGCTGTGGTGTGCTGTGGTGTGCTGTGGGAAACGAAAAAGAAAAAAAAAAAACATGCGGAAAACGGCTTGTTGCAGGTTTGAGCTTCTGAGAGCAAAACAGTTTGTACAGATGATTTTACCTGAACGTCCTGACCGCGTGCACCGGAAGTGTGTGTGTGTGGGTGCGAGACAATGTGTGTGCGAAATAGAAATGCTGCGGGCAAGAGCTGTGCAGCAACTCGCCTTGCAGAGTTTAGCTACACAAGGCAGCGGTAGGTACAGCTGCACTTTATATGCGTAAGCTAAAAAAAAAAAAGAAAGAAAGAGAGACAGAGGAAAAAGAGAGCGAGAGAGAAATGAATGTACACCAAGTTTTCCCCTTTATCAAGACAAATTTGTCTTGCTAATTCTAATCTCGTTCGAAACTTTATAGGCAGGCCGCTGTGCTGCGAAACGTACTCCATCTGCGTAAACGGAGGCTTAGAATGTGGACAAAGAGCGAAAGACAGAAAGAAAAGATGTGCCAACGCATTTTTCCCCCCCGCCGCTAAACTACCTGCCTGATCATACAACAGCTAGCAACCGGGGAGGGTAAAGGCGAACTCGTTCTCCCTCGGAGACACTTTGAGACATCTACTGCATTGTCTCATACTGAAAAACGCAGGCTATCTGCCCTCTTACGCATACACGAGCTCACAGACGCCTGTGATTGGCTAATGCAGCTCTGATTGATACAGGAGAGAGACAGAGAGAGAGCGCGAGAGAGAGAGAGAGAGGGTACACCCCTTCCACATAGACAGCATGGTTAACTCTGCTCCCCTTTTTGCTCTCAGCAAATCATCGAGATTCGAACTCGCAATCTCTGAGCGTTTGTTTGCGTCGCTTGCGTTCAGGGGTCCAAGGACCATCAAGTCCTCTTAACCCAGCTGACCTTCTCAGCTTCTCCGACAATCTTAATAACTCATAATCTAAACACACAAGTAGGCTGAGGCCTACCTGGGGTACTTCCTACCTCTTCTTTGCCACCTTTTAAATTTTAAATGAAGTTACTTTTGTGTTTCCAGGAAGAACTGAAGGTATTTTTCTCAGCAGGATCCCACTCACACTGAATAATTTATATGCATTACAATTATGCTTATGGATTTATGCCTAGTGGACCACCTGAAGTGCATTTTTTTTTTTGGTTACATAATCCTAAAAAAAAAAAAAAAAAATTCTCTGGTATTTTCTTGACTTCAAAGGTTTGTACTCCTTGGAAACATTTCTGCGTATACATCTTTGTTTTTAATCATCCTTAAGATAAAGATAAGTGGTATCTAGAGCGAGAAGTCCTGAATTGGGAATGTTCTAATAAACAGGAAGGCTTGGAACAGCTCCGGACTTGCCTTCTGGTGAAAACTGCACAATAAGTCACTACATCTGAATCTGTTCAGCGCTGCGTTTTTCGTTTCGTCGACACACTTTTACAGCTGACGTCGCTTGACAGCTTGTGGAAAATTACAAACGGGACTCGCTATGCCTGTGAACGTCTCCAGTCCGGCCGTTTGGTCGATTTAACTTCGGCGCCGTTACACAAAAATCAAATGCTTCTGGGAAGGACTTCAAAGCGGCACTGACACCAGCTTTCCGAGTTGCTTATTGTGCTTTCCTCTTCGATTTCCTTTAGCCTCTCTCTCTCACCCCGCAGTCATAACAAGCCGGCAGCTTAAAACCAGTGCTAATGAAGGGTAACTGGAGGCTCACCAGGCGTGTAACATGGTGCTAATCACTCGTCTAGAGTAGAATTCTTTATTGGGTGTCATTGGATCAAACACAGATTAGTGTTAGAGTCCTGAAGAGCTCGAGTAGCACGTGTAATGCATCCGTAAGAGAAAAATTCTGTAGCGTGTCCTGACTGGACTGAACACACAACCATGAAAAAAAAAAAAAAAAAAGCATTTCATCAAATGGCAGGTGTCCTCACGGCTTGTAAATCAGGAACAAAACATGAAGTGGATTTACAGTGGATTTACTGTTAGCCTCCTGAAGTTGATTCATTTCCTTCAACAGCCCGTCGTACGTTTAAACTAGCGGTGTACAATACACAAAATCCAAATTCGATATGATATGCCGGCGTCCTGATACAATACGTTATCCATAGAGCAAAATAAGCATTGCAGATATTACGTGCCTCGGGTTTCCGTTTTCTACAACACGATCAAGTTACAATGAGTGAAACATAAGGTTACAGTGGTTATACGTTCCGATTAGACTCTTAACAGCAAATAACGAACGCAGACGCTGTGCGTCAGAAAGTTTAATAGCTAATAAAAGTAATAAGAATCCTGTTGTTAGCTGGTTGCGTTGTCAAAGTCACGCAGCTCTCTGGAGCTCTAAGATGTTTTTGAATCCTGCACTCTCCACCACTCAGTGGAATCGCATATCTGCATTTATGAATTTCCAAACCACTGTGGTGATTTCTTTAGCCCAGATTGAATCAGTGGGAAATGCACAGAAAGGTGTGTGTGTGTGTGTGTGTGTGTGTGGGGTGCTTTATGTTTTTGTCTAGTTCTACAAACAGACACAGAAGGGTGAAGTCATTGGCCGTCAGCGATGTAACTTCCCGGGAAGCCGAAATGGCAAAAAATTCCCGTCTGCCACTGACCATAGATATCGCTTGTCAAAATCACCGTGTTTCTTCGTTTTTTTTTTTTTTTTTGGTAAACCCCCGTAGCCTCTCCTGATTCTAAATAAAAGGAAGCTGCGTTTTCAGAGGAAGGATTGGGGGCATTATTAGGTGTAAATGCTTATTACGCCTCGTGTGATATAATCGTTACATTATGACAAACATCCTACTTCATTACGCAGTCTGTGCCTCGTATCAAATCAAATGAGACACTACCATTAAACCCCAATTTTTAACTATTTAGAGTTACATTTAATGTCCTGGAAGGACTATGAAACATTCATTTCTGTTACCACTTACATGATAACACTATACACAATCATTCATTTTAAGAGAGCCTGGTGAGAGAATAAGACGGCTTGTCACGTTACTGAGAAACTGCAAAGCCCGCAAGACTTTCCCGTGACTGTTACAAAGCACTGACATTTGAACTGGAGGCTCCTCCCATAAATGTTAAACATCTCCTTATACGAAGTGTCACCATTTTGATTAGGCCTTTTTCTCTGTTAAATAACGACATGGTTTTTAAACCTGCCTACTGTCCGAGCTGCGGTTATGGAAAATGAATCAATGCCTTCTGACCAATCAGATTTAAGGATTCAAAAGCGCTCTGGTACGAGTCCACATTTAAAGGTGCATTAGATAAGATTTGTGAAAAATAGGCGGAGATCTGGATGATTTTTAGACTCATTTCAACCCATGTACACAAACTTCCTCCCTCAAATCTTATGCTGGCTCATCTACATTTAGCATGCTAACTAGAGTCCATTAATGTCTATGAGATTCAGCAGCATGAAAGCCAAGTTATAACGCTATAAACATGCAACCATAGTGATTTATGAGAGGGATTTGGGGGCGTGTCTATAAAATGATTGACAAGAGGCTAATCCAAACATAAACAAAACATTCCGGACAGGAAGGCAGTTTTCCAAACTGTTTTTTTTTTTCAGCTATGTAAACTATTTCCCTTATATTATTGATTTTTTTTTTTCATTTCTACATAATTTTACACATTATTTGTACTAGTAAGAAGTTAGAAAAATATTGACTATTGCTCCTTTAAACAATCAGGCGCATTGTTTGGATGCTGACGTCACTCTTTACGTTTACAATTTCTCTCAAAGCCTGGCATCTCACTTTCTGAAAAGGCCTTGTCAGTTTTTTCTTCTTCTTTCTTTTCTCTCCCAAGCTCCATGAGCTCATACCATAATTTGCAACTCAAATACAGGGCCGTGTAGGAAGCCCAGAAAAATGCTGCGGTCTATCACAATATTACACTGTAAATGTATACAGATGTCAGACTGGTCGTCTTGGATTTAATTACACTGACCCTGGAGTCGCGGGCTGAATCCACATCGGCTCCTTATTGTACTAATAAATGCACTAGGTAGGGCGTAGAAGCCCATATTTCATACATGACGTAGTGCACTTATATAGGGGACTAGGAGTCTTTTTGGGATTGAGCCACTGAACCAGCGCGTGAGTAACGCGGCTAAAATAGAACAACCACAAGAGGAGAAAAAAAACACTAAATCTGATTAGCTAGCTAGCATTTTCCCCTCACTCAGCTCAAACATTTTCATGTAAAAAAAAACAACAAAAAAATAATAAAACTAATATGTTTAAATCATATGGTTTGTCGTTACGGTCTACAAACAAGTCCAAACTGAGTCCTATATCCCAAGTAACAAGTAACGGTAGCTAGGAGTGTTCAATTAGCAGCTTAGCTAGCTGACAATATTTACAAAACAATAAATGGATGTTTCTTACAACAAAAATTTCCTTCTTCACAATTGAATTCGGAATGTTTCTTATTACTGTAACCGACTTTCTTGTATAAGAAAGAAAACACGAATTCAGTGTTAGCTAACAGGCATTCTGTTTCTTACCTGTTGCGTCCTGTCGCTGGGGTTCTTCATAATCGCCTGACGAAAACTGCTATCCACATAAGACGCCATTCTGTAGTTTTAAAACCGTTTACTAAAACCAAACACATTAAATAACCTCTGTTAGACTGTGAACATTTCTCCTAACTGCTTTCGCCCCGCTACGTGAAACCGAGTCCAATCCGAAGTCTTCAAAAGAAGAAAAGTCTGTTTTCTTAGGCCGTTTTCGGAGCCGCGGGCTCGAGTTGCTCTCCGTGCCTGAGGAGGAGCGATGTTCCGGCGTCAGTGAGGCGTCTCCTCGCTGCAGGAACCAAATTTATTTCTTCTTCTGTCATACACTGCCCGGTCTATCAGGAGATAGTTTATCACACCAGTATAGACCCATTCCAGATTACACACGTATAACCTACCTCAAGGAAAAAAACAACCAAAAAAAAAAAAACAGTCCTCTTACTGTGGGCTAACTAGCTACCTAACAGGCAGCGGCTAAGCTACCGCTCGGGGATGGAGTCCGACCGCGTCCCAGCATGGTGTTACCAGAATCACGCAATATTTACTCAAAGATCTGGTTACTTTGTGTAACCAAATGGTCCACCGTGCTTTCAGGCGAATTAAGTATGAAGTTCAGCTTCTGACGAATATACAACTCCCGTTAAACCGAGATAAGACGTGAACACAGGACGGGCGGGGCTTTGACTCTGTCCCTATGCGGGCGGTGGGAGCTTCAGCAGCGTCGTGATTCAGGAGGAGCGCCGCGGACCAGATTAACCACTCTCTGCTGCCACCATGTGGACAAAACCTGCAATTACAGAAACAAAACATCAGCCCCTTCATGGCTGTGTTCACACCTGCTAGTAAGGTCAAAATATACCCTAAATTCTTTTCTTCGCACCCTTTCGCTGGGGTCAGAAATGATACAGCGCCCCTGGAGCAGAGTAGGTTAAGGGCCTTGCTCAAGGGCCCAACAGTGGCAGCTTGGCAGTGGGTTAGGGTTAGGCTTAGGCTTAGGCTTGAAACCCCTGCCTTCTGATCAATAACCCAGAGCCTTAACCGCTGAGCCACCACTGCCCTTAATCTATACACTCTACTGAAACGGCTTCAACTTTCATGTTAATAACACCATCATCGCAATCACACTCATCATCACATACAGTGGACAGTAGAGAACAATGATGTCAATGTCACAAATGTTATTATGTCCCACTAAATGCATTCCTCATGCTTGCAACATATTTTCCCATGACTCATCCATCATCTGTTGTGAAAAATAAATTAAATAACATTAAATAAATAGAGTGTGTCTGTACATGTCAAGTGTGTGATATGTCACGTGAACAGTCAGCAGTTGAAGAGCAGCAGTCACTAATCTCTGAACACATCTCATTGTTCTGGGTAAATATCAGATAACCATCAGCGGCTGTCTCTACACAGGAAGCGGTATCAGTGACATGTTTCATGTTTTTGTGTCCACTTAACATTCTATCACACTGTTTGTCTGCCACTTTTAGATTTGTAGCACTGTGTAGTATGAATCAGTTGACCTTTTCCTGCAGCAAATCTAATTTGTACAGACTTACTTCAGGCCTTAGTCTGAAATTGTCCATCAGTGTGAGTGAGTGTGTGAATGTGTGTGTGGATAGTGCCCTGTGATGGAATGCCGTCTCATCCAGGGTGTATTCCTCCCTCACGCCCTGTGATCTCAGGATAAGCTCCACATCCTTGTGACCCTTATCAGGATAAAGCGCTTACTGGAAGTGAGTGATTGAGTGAGATTTACTTCAACAGAAAACTAAAGGTTTCTTGTGTGTGTTTTCCAAAAGATTTTTGTGTAATACTTCAAACGACCACAAGGTGGTGGTAAAACACAATACACAGGTCTGAAGCAATACATGTCAATTGTCAATACATCTACAAATATACTGTACATTGTTATATACAAATATAGTATATAGAACAGTATAAACACATATAATATTGAGAAAAATACTACACTTGCAGTTTAAACAGTCAATTTTCTCCTTAGCATAAGGAATTAACATGGAAAAACATATTCATTCATTCAGCTTCAGCTTCAATAACTACTTTATCTTAGTCCAGGTAGAGATGGCTCCAAATACTATCCTGGGAATACTGGGTGCAGTGATGGAATACACCCTGGATGGGATACCAGTATATCTAAGAGCACCATGCATGCACAAACATTACGGGCCATTTAAAATAGCCAATCCACCTATTGGCATGTTTTTGGCAGGTGTGGGGAAAGCCGGAGAACCCAGAGGAAGCCCATGCAGACATAAGGAGAACATGGAGAACAACCCCGGAGCTGTGAGGCAGCAACGCTACCAGCTGTGCCATCATGCATCCATGAATGAAACTTGGAAAAATAAGATATAAACCTGAGAATAATAAACGAAACTTAAAAATGAAAATATGAGAATATTATATGAAACTTAAGAATATAAAACAAACCTGAGAATATTAAATGAAACTAGCGGGTCAGCATGTACACAATATGGAGCTATACATTTCGAGCTACAGGTCCTCCAAAGATGGGGATATCCTCCTTCCACCCTCTTCTACTGAGGTGAGTGTATTTTTTTTTTTTAACATTACAAGTATTATTTTTCCATAGAACCTCCACAAATCCTACACCATGTTGTTAGGAGCCATGCTACAAGAATTACACTCATGCAGCCATTGTGTGAACCCCTTGATAGCTGAAGATGGGCACCAGTTATGTGCTCACTGCCTCAGCATTGACCATCTTAAGAGGACAGTGTTCAATTAAGACAGTGATTGTGCAGCACTCCAATGCCAATGCCAATGTGGCATGCTCAGAAAGCAGATTTAGACCCTGACTCTGAGTCGATTGTAACCCAAGCCAGTGGCCTAAACAGCCAGAAAGCAGTCTGGTTTGTTTTCTAGGTGAATTAATGACCAGGCGGCAGACACTGCTCAGTTAAAATCAATGATTTAGGAGTTAAGACTGTTACAATTCAGAGCTGCAATACAAACATCCAATGCTATATCTATAACTGCATCCATGAGATTCATCCAGGCTTGGATGAAATGACCTAGCAGTTGAACAGTTTGTTCAAATCTGGCCTCGGGAGTACCTGAAGAAGAGTCTGGGTTGACTTCTGCTACCTCATAGGTGGCACTGATAGGCTCGAAACTAGCTGTGGAAGCCAGTGTAAAGATTTATAGTAGGACTGGATGAACTGTGCAACACACACATTCTTTTGCACAACAGAATTCACTATACCACAGTGCAAAAATAGCTTTAAAGGGGGACTCCACGCACCTTACCTCAGCTGCACTTGAACTCAATGGCATCCATCCTAGCTAATATGATGGGATCATGAGCAGGTCGGGTGTGGCCGCGTACCAGCCAGCATTGCCTTCAAAGGTGGTGTCACCTGATGGATGCACTGATGATGCTCTACAAGATCACTACTGCCCCTCCCAGTGGTGTGAGTACAGCAGGCTTCTCTGAGAACCTTTTCAATTAGGTGAGTCCTCTTCCTCATGATGCTGGCAAACATTTCCAAGCGCTTCTCACTGCCACTGGAGGTTAGGAAGTTACACATGTAACTGTGGTTCTATATACACCAGATAACTATTAGGACTTGCCGACTTGGCAAGAAAGTTTCAAGGAAAGATAGCTCATTCTAAATACTGCCTCATACTGTATGTCACCATGTGAGGGAAGGTCTCAACATATATGCACACACACACAAACACATATACACCACACACCACAGGTGTCCAGGTCATGATTTTTAGATTATTTTGAAATTTGGTGTTATGGTCATGACAACAGACAATGCTGTTGGACAACAAATAGATTTTCCAAGTGTAGTTTACATTCATTTAAAATATGAGTTGGTGTGCTCATATCAACTGTTCTTGGAACTCATGTTACTTGGGGAGTCCTAGAACATTAATCTTGATTGGCCTACTTTGATGCTACCCTAAAAAACAGCAAGGCTAATAAAATAGTACAGCAAAGAGTTTGATTCCAAATCTGAGGTTTAACAATATTGCATGTGCACTATTTGCTACGAGATGTAAATTATTAGACATGCAATATCTGAAATTTCTTTCCTGAAGTTAAGTAAAAGATAGCTATGGAAACATACTGATAAAGTGACACATATTTGTATCCTACAAGGTCTGTGTGCACGCATGAACCAAAGACAAGTGAAACAGCTTTTATCATGTGCATCAAAGCTCTGTGATGTGGCTAAAAACAGACTTTTGAAAGGCTGATGAAGTGGTGCATGCAACTAAAAAACAAGTGGAGCAAAAGAGTATATTGAGAAAGACACACACATACACACACACACACGCACACACACACACACACACACACACACACACACACACACACACACACACACACACAAACATATCCATAACATGTCAATGCAGCCAGGTGTGCAGGTGTTCTGTTCCCATGGCAACTGGCATGTTCAGAATGACACAGTTTTACATTCGTCCTTAAAGAGATCTGTGTGTAAAGAGATTATGTTTAATAATAATAATAAAAAGAACAACAAAAAAAATTCTTCTTATGCTAAGTGGTTAAGGTTAGGTTTAAAGCTAGGAGATTCAGGAGGAGAATGAAGGTCCATGTGCAGGCAATTTATTACAAAGAAATCCAAGTAATTAGGGTTGATATCACGATCCAGATATAAAAGCAAAACATGAGCAGACATGAGAGTAATCCAAATGAACAGGCAATTGGCCAAAAACAGCATAACTTACTGAAACCCTAGAAATAGAAATATTTTGCAAAATTATGTTAAAGATATTGAGCTGTTTCTCATTCCAAATGAAGCGGTTTCTCACCCCCCATTTCAGTCATGTTGATTGTTAACACAGTAGGACCTGAGAATGTTTCTTATTTGGTGTTCTACCTGATAAGAGTGACATTGATACTGAATTTTTGACAGAATGCTTTCAAGAGCTGTGACATGAATTGCTCCCCTTTGTCAGAAACAATGTGGGATACCATAGTATTGGAACACCGCAATATATGTATAATTTTAACTGTCTACATGGCAGTGGAGAGTTTGGGGGAGTGGCACAAGATGACAGGCTTTCAAGAAGCAGTCAAGGATGAATACTATGGTGGGAAAGCCTTGGACTTGGACAGATCTGTAATGAAAGCGTGGGCTATATGTCAGCAAGGATGTTTGATAAGTTCTTTATTAATCCTGTGAGATCGTTGTCTAGGGATGGACACCAAAATTTGTTGTAAACAAGAGTGATTGGTCTTTAGGGGTGACTTGAGCTTAGTGATGTGTGAAACCAGTCTATGGAAAAAGTCTGAGGAACAAGTGTCATATATTGGGGGTATTTGGGCTCGTCATTTTGGGCTCTGGTGATGTCCTTCGTGATCTCCCAATGAATGGATGTGACAATGCAATTTGGTGGCAGAATTCTTTGTTTGGACTGAGATTCAAGATATCTTTCATAAATTCACGATATAGCATCTTGTGTTTTCACAAGCTGAGAGGACTTGAACAGGGGGGAAAAATGTCCCAACAACCTTGGTGG
Source organism: Pangasius larnaudii (assembly GCA_037576815.1). Classification (NCBI taxonomy): domain Eukaryota; kingdom Metazoa; phylum Chordata; class Actinopteri; order Siluriformes; family Pangasiidae; genus Pangasius; species Pangasius larnaudii. The sequence continues at coordinate 10,607,520 of CM074943.1, read as the reverse complement.
GAGTTTAATTGTTTTGCTGATTTCACATATCTAATGTTTCTGTGGTCTCTGAGAAGTTCCGGCACCCTCCAGCTAGTACTTTTGCTGGGTTACATTTCCTTTGAAAGCACAGGGCTGTAATTTCAGAGGATTTCTATAATGTTGTGACAGAATTGCCTCTATTCCGATCTTTCTCTATCTCTACTATGAATGGCAATAATGGGTCAGGATGACTGACATCCTTCAGGCCTCAAGGGCAGAGTTAATCCACTTGAAAGATTTGGATTTGCCCTTAAGCAGTGAGAAAATAAGAATGCAATTGATATAGACTCAGACCAGATACTTATAGCAGCCAGATGCATTGATGAAAGCTGTTTTCCACTCTTCCCCCTCTCTGATCCTAATGAGATTATAAACACTGCATTATCCTCTTCAGGTGCTGATGCCACCAACAGTAATGGGTAATGGTATTTAATTTTGACCACATTAAGGCTATAGTAATCATTGCAGAATCTGATACTGCCATCCTTTTTCTCCACAAAGAAGAAGCCTGCAATGGCCAGGGAACTGGAAGGACACCTTCTAATAATGGGTAATCTTGGCTGCACAGGGGTGATGCAAGAGGGTAATGGCACAATCCCATGTGTGATATGGGGGTAATTCGGAGCCTTTTGAACATCTTGTGCAGTTTTGGGACTTTTGACATGTGACCTACATGGAAAGGAGATAAAGCCACTGTAATGCTGAGTGCTCTATGCTTTTAATTATCCCATACTCCAGAGAATAGAAGGCTTGTAAGCTGCAAGATGTGGAAAGCCTGGCACTATAGGGTTGTGAAGGGAGATGGATTATGGTTAAGGAGATATATTTACTATGTAGAAGCCTGGGGCACATTGTTAGGGAGATGGTCCTCAATTTTACAATTCCATTGTAGAGGGGGCCTTCATCTAAAGCATGAGTACTAAAGGATTATTTCATTGGAACCAGTGGAACCTTTGTCTGCTTTTCTACTTCCTTGTCCATGAAGTTCCTGGCACTCACTTGTGTAAATGTTTTCTGTGGACTTGATTTGCATTCAGCACTGTAATGACCTTTCCTCCACAAACAGGTAAAAGGCATTAACATAATCAGAGATAATCTGTTGATGTCCCAGGAGTTCAGGGAGGGCGAACTGGAGAAAAGGAAAGTGCATTGTATGAAGAAACCTTTACATTTGCCTGGGGACCTGTCATGGTTCTGAGGTAGGGGAACACAAAGCTTTGGAGTGTTTATTTCTGGGTGTATGGATTGCACTGATGTACTCACTGCTGTTCGAGGATCCTGACTAGTGAGTGCAACAAATCTGCTGGAACTAGTGGCCTCGGGAATCAACCGATGATTGCAAATCCCAAACCTCCATTGGATCCATGGTAGAAGGCAAAATCTTCTGTAACAAACCAGGACCCACGTGGAGAGGTATTTTACTACAAAATTTAGGTAAACCAAGTTGATAACACAATCCCGATATCAAAGCATGAGCAGACAAGACATAACAAAGCCATTAGGTAATCCAGAGAGTACTCTTATTGAACAGGCAGATGGTCAATAACAGCAATGACAGGCATCAATACACAAGGCTCAACCACTAGGAATTGCAAGACTTCACAGTTAAGTTAAACCTTGAGCTTGTATTCTATACAATCAGGATGTGAACTGGAAATGCATGTCAGAGGTCATGCTAGAACTCCTGAGATCACTTCCTCTGCCGGCAAGGAGGGGCAATGTCCTGGGTTAGCGTTACACTCGGCACAATCAGCTTAGACGATCTGAGATGCAATTCTGTAATTTGAAATAAATGTAATTCTTTGCAAGACATAATGATGATCATATTTATGGTGTGATTTCATTTGAAATAGCCATTTTTAAATAGGAAAGTCAAGGCAGTTGTTAACTGCTAACCATGCATTTGATCATTAAAGCAAAAGTATATTTTATTCAATTAAATTGCAATCAATCTTCTGCCAGAAAAACAATCAAACAATATTTCGAGATAATACTACAGTCAGGTCCGGACCACTAATTTGATTGAACAAGCAGCATTCCAAGCATTCTGATATTTATTATAACAGGATATATATTTCATATTTTCATATATATTGTTTGTATCACTCCACTTATCTGTGTTTGCTTCATAAAATTCCAATTCCAGCAATAGCTAGTTACACTGAAAACATTACTATACTTACTACAGGCTATCAATCAGTCTATGCGTTGGCATGGCAATAAGCAACTCTCTCTCCAGCTGTGGCTTCTTTGGGAACTATTTCTTTTGACGGAGCAAAAATAAACAAAATACTTGGCCGTACACGGTTATTCAGTACATCAGCACTCTTGCTCGTGCGATATTGCATAATTGTCGATATCTAAAGTATGACCAGCAAGTTGTATTTAATTAAATTAAGCCCTTGGGACATAAATACTGTAGATGCATTGAAAACTTGTTTTAATCACATTTGCATAATTTCATGTTGAGAACTTATAAACTGAACAGTGTCATTCCAAAATTGTTGGCACCCTTTAAAGAATTAGGGCTTCTCGACCATCTAATTCCCATTTTAACCCCTAGGGATAATTTCTTTTACAATATTATTGGGACCAGTGCAGGGCATGTTGGTAAAAATGGTTTGGGATGGATGAGATTCTAGCTGTGAGATTTTTCTGTGGTGATACATTATGCAAGAACTTTATTCAACCCGTAATTAACATTCATCATTCCAAAAATGAACTCTCAACAGACATTTCCATCTCCCTAAACGCAGGCTCACTCAATTTATTCTTATACACACTTGTGCTCTCTGAATCTAGTTCTCTGTAACTGATTTAATCACAGCTACCCTTTCTCTTTTTTCTGAAACACATACACACATCGGAGGCTGTAATCAACCACATAGGCAGCCCTTGTCATTCAAGCAAATATCAAAATGTTGTTTATGTTGCTAGGTTTTTATTATCACATAGTAAAAAACAAGGCTAGGCATGCCTAGTTCTTGGCTGCACAACACTTATTATGCAAATGTACACAGTATGGGATCTTGGACTGCACAGTATTCAGTTGTGTTTGTTGCTGATATAAATATGAGTCTTTGTAAGTCCTTGTAAGTTGTATCAGTCACGCCAAGTAGGTTGCAGAGGACACACCAACATTAATGAACATCATGGAGTAACATATTTGACTCCTAGGCAATCCTTTGTGTCTTAACAGAGGTGTTATGCCATAAAATGTGGTGACCTTTGTATATTCTATGCATCAGTTCACTGTTAAAGGACAGAATTTGCCTCAAACATTAAATGACTTATAGTCTATATCCAGCATTTACACCATTGTGTTTAAACAATCATTAAGAGATTGAAATAATGAACAAATGAAATTACCCATTACCTTCATATTTAGTTATTTAGCAGACGCTGTTATCCAGAGCAACTTACAACATACAAGTTCAAACAGTTGAAGATATTGCTACAAAGCTTCCAGCACATCTGCAAGGTTTTATCATTTGAAGGACAAGAGTTAAGTTCAAACATTATGTCAGTGTTTATGCTGGGAAAGTTCTTGGTATTAAGAATTGATTTACGTAGGGGTTTAAGTTGATTTTCTAGATGACCTGTGGATCAGAGGAGATTGATTTAAGCCTACGTAGGAAGCCGCTTCCTACGTGGCAGTGAAATAGGTTTTATGTGTAAAAAAAAAAAAAAAAAAAAAAAAAAAAAAGGGTTTATTGGACAGTCCACTCTTCACTTGCTCCGCCTGGACACACAGCTTCTCCATATGACTCCTCAAAAAGCGGGAACCTTGTAAACAACACACACAGATATACGCTTCAATAACAGACTCCTGTGCTTCCCCTATTTTAAAAAGCTACTGCTGTGGACGTTACAGGAATGACATGGATAATTAATTAATAGTGTCATGTTTATTATGTATTTAATATTGCCCTACATGTTTTTTGTGTATTTTCATGCCCAAAACATGAATTTCAGCATTATGCATCCTGATCACAGATTTAGTATGCAGTACTCGATCTATATACTGATCCATGAGGGAGTCCAGTAGTAAGGCTGTGAGGTAATTGAAATTGAGGTAGGATTGACTCTGTTAAAATGATGAGAAAATGATGATGACACTCTCAATCTCCAAGCTGGCAAGAGTGGAAATGAAAACCTGGTGATTCACAGTGCCATAGGATAGCAGATAAGTCAAGGAGACTGAGGACAGAAGACAGAAAATTCTGTCTGGCTTTGTGTAAAGCCTCAGTGACTGCAAGAATGGCCATTTCCAAAGAATCCATGGCCATGACAGTGATTGGCATCCAGAAGGTCATTTAGCTGAAGGCATGAAGACAGCTATCTGAGCATTCCAAGTTCCCGGTTCTTGGACAGGAATGGAAGGAGGGAAATATGTCAGTTGTTATCAGCATTTGTGGAGTCAAGCATGGGTTTCTTAAGCAGAGGTGTGATACAAACCAAACCAGCGGTCACATCGAGTGCAGAGAAGTGTGGATAGTATCAGGTCAAGTGAGTAGGTCATCAGATGATTTGTGGTCATCAGCATCATAAAGCCTTCCTCAGTGACTAGCTTGATTGTGTGAAAGGTTGGGCCCACATTATTTACACTTTCCATGGCTCAGGGTTACTTGTGTTGATTTAAGACTGAAAACAGGCCATGAAGCATTGTTCTTTCAGAGTGGAGAACATCAGACAGCAAGGGCCTGGAAGTGTTGGTCTAGCTGCTTTAGAAGAGAAAGGGCAGTGTAAGTCCAGAGGCATGGAGGTCCCAGAAGACTTCCTCGTCTTTGTTCAACTGAAGGCTGAGGGAGGAAAGGCTGTTGTGTGTAATGTTTGCATAAATAAAACTGAACTAAAATTTTAATTTACATCCGCATTTAGTGACACCCACAAAACTCCATAAAAGGTCAAATGCACAGAGGGCTGGAAACATGAAATGGCTACTAAATGGTGAAAGAAAAGGCAGAAAGGAAGAAGTGGAAGTTATTTTGACTCGCTAGTATTTTGACCATGCTAGTAAAAATATGGAGCAGTGTAACAGCACCTGAAAAGGTCAGAAATTATGGAAAAGGGTGAATTAGTTGAATTAAGTGAGGCAACGAGAAAATGAAATCAGAGGAGAAGAAAAAAAGATCTACACTGTACGAAGGTGAATATAAAAGAAATGGATTTCACAAAACTTTCTCGATGGTATTCTTAGTCCCTGGCCTAGAGAACTAGCGCTAGTGTTTTTGCTAGAAACTACAAAGCACTTCTGTAAGTCAAACTCTGAATAAGGGCATGTGCCAAATGCTGCAAATGCTATGAAAATAAGCAATTTAAACGTGACAGTATATTTCACGTTTAAATCCGTTAATATCCAGCTTAATAAGTGAGGCCCGATTCAAATGTAAATACTCACCCACCAGCCAGGTGCACTGAATAATGGCTAATTGAGCAGTTTCAAGGTGCTAAAAATACTCTGCCTTCTGTAATATGAAAAAATAGCCAGAAACTAGAACCTAATCTGGAGAGAAATAGAAGCCTAGGGCATAGATAGCTCCGTCTGCTTATTAAGAGAAGTGCTAAACTAATAATAAAGAAACACCAGCAACGTATCCTAAAGAGTCTGTGTACTGTCTAAAAACCGTCCTATCCTGTTGTATGTATGCTAACCTGCGAATAATTGCTAATTGCGCTAACGGTGCTAAGAGTGATTATTTAATAATATTGACCACTACTTCACATAAGACTTTTGTAAATACTATAGAAAGATTTGCAGAAACACATTTGCATGTAATTTAAATTTTAAATGCATACAGCAGCAAAAAGGCAATGCCCCCACTCCACCCGGCAAACTGATTACATCTCATTTCATCCTGATGATAAAACACTCCAGTTATTAAGAAATAATTGCCGGCCATTGATTAAAGGGTGCTCGGAATCCAGGCTTATCGTGCTTATCATGCCTGCTTCAGCTCTATGAAGGATTTTGTTATTGGACTCTTCCCCCACTCCTTGAGTGGAACCATGGCTGCTGTTTATGAAATCAATAACATGAGATGTTACAAATTGGGAAGCACTTCAAAGGACTGTTAAAAGAGCACTCTGCTCATCTGGGCCTTCTTCAGAGTGGTTCATTAAACACGGAGCAGCCTCACGAAAACATAGTCTGGTGAAGTAAGATCACCTTGGTGCCCATGCAAAATATCATCTATTTACACAGCGATTTGGCTTACAACATTCAGTTAGTGTTTGGGTTACTGCATCCAATCAAGTGGGCTGTTTTTAAGCGGATGCTGTTGTAAAGGTTGATTGATCACACACTTTTCGTTATTGTTCCATTCAGCTATCATCTTATACTACTGCTATTTTTAAATTAGCGATTAATGTCTTGTCAGGTGTAGCCTGAATGGACTATATCATGCACGGCACACACCGATATTCTGTGTACAAAAGTATTGGGTTCATTATAATTCTATAAAAAAGAAAAAAAAAAAAAGAAGTGCTACACTTAAAATTACCCATCTGCTATTTCAGAAAATGACCATTATCCTAATTTGCGATGCCATATGGACAAAAAAAAA
>CM074943.1:10589558-10595679 GCA_037576815.1 Pangasius larnaudii | reverse complement strand
GACAAAGATTTCATTTTGCCCATGAGCTGCGCACACTAATCCAGATTGACATCTGATAAGTATCAAAGAGGTCAAAGGTATTATCTAAATGTTATCTCAATCATCTTTTTTTTTTTTATTACTCTTCCATTGCACTTACTTAGAGCTGGTATGAAAGAGTGTGTGACCTTTCGGAGCGAACACACCTCAGTGCGTGAGAGTAACGACAAGAAAACGCTTGTCGCTCTTCCCTCATCTTCTCGCCTTTCCTTCGTTTCATCTCTAACCAACAATAATTCCACAATTATTAATAATATTAATAATTGAAGATGTGATTTCAGTAAAAAAAAAAAAAATAAATAAATAAAAGATGCCTTTGTTCTTTGTGAAAGCAAGAAGTAAAAATAAAACAGTGCTAGTAAACAGCCCATAGCACACCAGGAAGCCTGTGTGGGTTGTGTAGGTTGGTGTGATACCCACTGGTGACTATGACTGAGAGTGTTCTTATTATCTTGTGCGTATCTTATTACATAAATTCGTGCACTATAATAAGGTCAGGCCATTGCAGATATGTAACTTCGCATTGTGTGTGCCTTCATGCATGCAAATACAATCGCACCCAGCCAAAGTAATTGATATACTTAGGCTACCATGATGAGTAAACTGAGGGTACAGAAACTCTCTCTCTCTCTCTCTCTCTCTCTCTCTCTCTCTCTCTGTTACTCCTGCATGTATATTTGCCTCAGAGAGAAAGAATGATTGCATTGATGTTGCCTCTGTCACGCTTAATACAAGCCAATAAGCCTGTCCTCAGAAATATATGACCTCAGAATATGACACACACTCTTAATCACACAAAACCTGGGCAAACTATCAATATATTTCACAAAAACGATGTAGAAATGTTTCTAAACTTGCATAGGCTTTTTCTGCAAAGATCACACTGAGCCATCTCGATAGAGATCGCTTGAAATAATTTTCCCAGGCCAACACGCAATTAATTAAGTAAATAAAAACACTCTATCTTGCTCTATCTCTCTCTCACTCTCTCTCTCGCTCGCTTTCTCTCTGCCTATGCTTCTCATTAGCGGAAAATCAAGAGAACTTGCTGCATTTGAAATGAAGAATACTAGGACGAGATCCGTGTGCTGTCACAATGCCCAAGTCTCACAAGGCACCCGTTCTGATGCTATGAAGTAAACATAAGCCGAGCATGAAATATTAATTCCGTTTCTTAGCCTAGCTGGCTCGCGTGCCGGCAAAACAAACAGGAGCATAAACACCCAAAAGTCCTTCAGACTGCTTTCCAAATCAAGGTTTAAGATCTTCATGTGCTGCCTTACTGAACAGTCACCATCATTCATTCATCTTCGGTACGAGCGTTATCCTGGTTTGCGTCGCTGTGAATCCGGAGCCTATCCTGGGAACGCCGGGTATGAGGTTGGAATACACCCTGGAGGATACATACACACACATACACACATATACAGTGTCACTCATCCATTCACATTTTGCGATACTCAATCCACCAGCATGTTTCAGAGAGATAGGAGGAAACCAGAGAACCCAGAGGAACCCCACATAGACATGAGGAGAACATGCACAGGAAATCCCAAGCTCGGGATCAAACCTGGAATCCTGGAGTTGGGGCTGTACTCCATCATGCCATTCCTGTTGTTTTATCATATTCTATCATAGTCTTTACCTTTGCTTAGTTTCTCTTTTTTTTACAGCATTTTTTTATAGCATTTTGGCTAAGTTGCTGCCTCTGTCTCATCCTGCTCATCTATTTTTTTTTCCTTCTCTTTTTCATTTTTAGAACTTTGAACCATTTGAAATTACCCACCTCTTTGTTGCTTAGCAACTAATTCTACCAGCGAAAACCCTCATTTTTCTGTTTGAGAAGATTTGCTGTTATCCAGCTCACTTTAACCTTTTCTTTCCCACAGAAATCCCCCGAGATGGTCTTCTGCAAAAACTGTGTCCCTTTACCACACAGGCTGTAATGTGGAAACAGTTACACGGAGATAATTGCACTTAGCAGAGCTCGTATGTTTTGACAGGTTTATAAACCACTGACATACTACTTCATCGGTAGTGTGCAGTCTGGGACATGGCAGACAATTTGAGTTTCATTGTTTCGTTGTTTTTAATGCCATCTTGTATCACCCCGGGAATATTCACTGGGATCAAGCAGCAGTTATTGGGAACAATACACATTTCCTTTAGCTTAAGAGATTGGAGTAAGCTTTGCAAACATTTCAATGAAAACTTTCCATATAATACCTTAACACATAATGTATTTTGTCTTTGGACATACGCATATGAGCAAAAACGTATGTATTCATAAGCATAAAAAGATATGTTTATACACATAAAACTAAATTATTATTGTATTCAGACACTATATTTGAAATATACAGTGTACACAGTATGTAAAGATTACACAAAAAGAAATCAAGTTCTAGATATAAATGCTGGGGAAAGAAAAAAATGGTCTTGTGCAAATTGCACCTAGTGTCATGATAAAGGACGTTGCCATTGTGAAGACTGGGAAGGTTTTTCCACGACAAGTAGCAATCACGGTGATGGTGAAGGACCTTCCGAAAGTTCTCAAGGACAGCGTTATTAAGCAACACTCGCAGGGAAAGAGCCACAGAGCCATAGCAGAGATCTTTAACATCCATATCAGTACGATTGGTTCAATAATACGCAAGTGGAAAGTTCATGGAGCCACAACTAATTGTGCGCAGACAGATGCACCACGCAAGGTTAGGTTATGTTAGGTTAGGTTCAACTTTATTGTCATTGTCAGAGTACGAGTACAGAGACAACGAAATGCAGTGAGCATCCAACCAGTAGTGCAAAGAGCAAATAAGTTAAAATGCAATAAGTTAACAGTGTACAGTGCTAAACAGTATGATGCATCCCAGTAATGCAAATGGCAATTAGGTTAAATGGAATAAATAAGAATGATGGTGCACTTAGTTGAGATAAACAGTATACAGGTAGAGATAAGCAGCATGATGCATGCAATATGATGCAGTGGATACATACAGTGGATAAAAATGCAGTTGTGCAAATAGCAATAATGTGCAAAATGGCGTAATGTAAATAATAGTAATAATAATAATGGCAGGTGTTGCAGTAAAGTGCAAGTACTTGCAAATAACTGCAGATAACAGTAGTGTCTAATGCTAATGTTTAGTTATTAGGTGGAGCCTGGCAGTTAATGCTTGGAAGCTGAGTTCAGCATCAGTACAGCTGAAGGGGAAAAAGCTGTTCATGACTTCTGTAGTGTTTTCCTGATGGGAGACGCATAAACAGTCCATGGTGGGGATGGGAGGTGTCCTTGGTAATATCTCTCGCTCTCTGCAAGCAACACTTTTGATAAATGTCTGAAATGTTGGGCAACTGTGTTCCCGATGATGTGCTGGAATGGGCGGTTTTCACGACCCATTGTATTACCTTCTGGTCACACACTGTGCAGTCGTTGTACCATACTTTGTAAGGATGCTCTCACTGGTACAATGATAGAAGTTCACCACGAGGAGCACGGTGAGCTTTCTTTAGTCTCCTTAAAAAGTTCAGGTGCAGTTGCACCTTTTTGAGAAGAGAGGAGGTGGTGTTGAGGTTCCAGGAAAGGTCAGCGGAGATGTGGACGCCCAGAAGCTTAAAGCTAGAAACCCGCTCTACCTCAGTCAGCCTTGCCAACCTAAGATTTCATAATCTGCTCTCAGGAGAGCAGGAAATAAGGACAAGGAAGTTAAGAGAAAAGCCAGAGGTCACTCAAAAAAATCCACATCGGCTTGGAGGAATTGTAGCCCATTCCTCAGTATGGAACAGCTTCAACTTGGGGATGTTGTTGGGTTTCCTCACATGAACTGCTTGCTTTAGGTCCTTCCAAATTTGTTCAGAATTCACTGGTATAATTCAGAATTCATTGTTCCATCAATGATGGCAAGCCGTCTTGGCCCAGATGCAGCAAAACAGGCCCAAACCATGATACTACCACCACCGCGTTTCACAGATGAGATAAGGTTCTTATGCTGGAATGCGGTGTTTTCCTTTCCCCAAACATAACGCTTCTCGTTTAAACCACAAAGTTCTATTTTGGTCTCTTCCGTCCACAAAACATTTTCCGACAGCCTTCTGGCTTGTCCACATGATCTTTAGCAAACTGTAGATGGGTAGCAATGTTCTTTTTTGGAGAGCAGTGGCTTTCTCCTTGCAACCCTGGCATGCACACCATTGTTGTTCAATGTTCTCCTGATGGTGGACTTATGAATATTAATATTAGCCAGTGTGAGAGAGGCCTTTAGTTGCTTAGAAGGTACCCTGGGTTCCTTTGCCTGGGTTCCTGTTATCTTTTTTGGTCAATCGCTCCCGGGGAGGGTAAGAATGGTCTTGAATTTCCTCCATTTGTACACAGTCTGTCTGACTGTAGATTGGTGGAATCCAAACTCTTTAGAGATGGTTTTGTAACCTTTTTCCAGCACGTTGAGCATCAACAACCCATTTTCTGAGGTCCTCAGAAATCCCCTTTGTTCATGCTGTGATAAATGTCCACAAACATGTGTGATCAGACTTTGATCGATCCCTGTTCTCTAAATAAAACAGGGCACTCACTCACACCTGATTGTCATCCCACTGATTGAAAACACTTGACTCTAATTTCACCTTCAACTCCTCCATAATCCTTGAGGTTCACATACTTTTGCCACTCACAGATCTGAATATTGGATCATTCTCCTCAATAAACAAATGAGCAAGTATAATACTTTTGTCTCATTTGTTAATTTGGGTTCTGCTTGTCTACTTTTAGGACTTGTGTGAAAATCTGATGATGTTTAAAGTCATGTTTATGCAGAAATATCGAACATTCGAAAAGCTCGCAGGACAAACAACATTTACAACGTTAACATTTAAATTAGGCTACTAGTTTATTGATATTGTTGATTTTGGAAAATAGAACCTACTAAATTCATTAGAAACTTTTTTTTTTCCACTGATCCGGATACAGATACAGATAGTGGCATCGTGTTACCCCGCTAATTCATACATTCTGCCAGACTCTCAAGCTGTGGAACCCTTAGTATTGGCACCATTTTTCACCTCACTAGTGATGGCACAGCTGTTCTTGCCATGTTTTTTGCCTGCAGCAACGAAGTTATTTAATTCTGTCACAAGGGTTTAAGCACTGGGCTAGATTCTGCTGTGATTTCAACACTCTGAACTTTATGTTTCAGCTCAAAAAAATCAACCAACCTCCAGGAATGAGGGTTCAAAAATCACAGGGATGATCAGCAGGGATCCAATGTTGTTTATTTTCATTGATAGCACTACGAAATCACTACTTTTAAAGTAACAGAGTCGGAAAGTTAAATGCGCAGATTGAAAAAAATTGAAATTGGGTGGCAGGTTGTTGTTTTTTTTGTTTGTTTGTTTGTTTTTTTTTACCCATAATGCTATGCTTGATCACGCAGACATGAATAGATTTCATGTTTCTCAGTGGCGCTTGCCGTCATGGTTTTTTGATGTTAGTTATTCCTGACAGCGACTGTCAGAAGCATTTAACTGTGCTGAGCTTTAAACACAGAACGAAATGGCATTGTTAGGGTCTATGCCCCATTAAGATGTTTTCTACTTTTTTTTTTTTTGCATAGAAAATCCGATTTTAAAAACATTTCTACTCACTTAATGTATATTGGATTAATGCCCAAAGCACTAATACTGCATCACCTAATAAAACATCAAATTAAATGTGTTTCTGCATGCATGCTACGGTATGCACAGATAGATAACGTTTGCTGTACACGGAACCGCATTGCATATTCACACGCCGTCCTGGATGGCGTATTTGCAGTCTCTATTACGGCCTTCATTTAGCGATGCACACGCACAGTGTTCATAAGGCTGCAGGGTTTTCCTCTTTTTGTATTCAAGACGGTGTTCACAAGGGCCGTCTCTTCACCCTCTGGTGAATATTGCATTGATGCAAATTGAATAGCAGTCTCTTAAGCAAAGCGTTCTATTACACTGGTTAGGACCTGTCATAGCAGACGGGTTGATGACATTAGCGATTGTGTCGACATCAAAGTCAACAATGGTTCTCAGTATGGGGTCTGTGAAGCATAACCAG
>CM074943.1:10577058-10584558 GCA_037576815.1 Pangasius larnaudii | reverse complement strand
AAGAATTAACACTTCTAAGCAATTACAATACCAAACTCATGTCATTTACATTCATAGCTGGTCACAATAGACAAATACAAAGTACTGTTTTTTTTTGTGTGTTTTTTCTTTACAATCATCTGTCTTTCTAAATCTAACATTTGTTATTCTAAATTGGTTATAAGAATCAATAAATATAAACCAGTAACATTCATGAGTGTATAACAAGTACAGCTCTATATGGTAACTGTGTTCTGGTGCCTTGGTTACAATAAAACCAATATTGGTATTAAAAATACAGAACTGAAATATAAAATTCCATATACACTAAAGACTAGTGTGCAATAAATCTATTCCTATTTTTATTCAACTCAACCAGATCTTGTTCAGTAAAATCTTTCTATACTCCTGTATTTGGAGCATCTCTCGAGGACTGACATTCAAACCAACATTTTCTTGTAGGAGGTCCAACACCATAAATTCACTCTCCAAGGAGAGTCCTTCATCTTGAATTTTTCCATTTGTTTCACATATGGAAAGCACTGGAAGGTGTAAACTATTTATTCAAGGTCCTAAGCTGTCCCAGTGAACCTTTGTGCTCTTTCATGGTCTCCATCTTACGCGGTATAAGCATTTCAGCAAGCACCGCTTTTTGCAAACCTTGCCTAGGATGTGATCATCTTCAGACACAACCACATTTACCTCGTAGTTTCTTGCCTCTTTGTGGCAGCACCCAAATGATGTAAGCTCTGTAGTGCCCGAAGGGCCACATCTCGAGTGCTTCACCTAGATATCTGCGCTGCTGAGTTTCAGAGACGTCTTGGACAGGTCGCTGTGGATGGTGGACATGGCGACGGGGTCATATTCTTCCTCTCTCTTAGAAAGCCTCTTGCAGAGCCGGAAGGATTGCAGATCACGCTGGAAGTTGCGGTTCAGGAGGCCGTAGAAGACGGGGTTGATGCAGATGGAGCACATGGCAGTCAGGTAGCACAGCAAGAACAGGGGATTGTGGGTGCAACTCATGGCCGCTTCGTGGTTCCAGTCGACGACAGCGTTGAAGATGTTGAGTGGCAGCCAGCAGATAGCGAAGGCCACCACGATGGAGAACAGCATGACGTTGATGCGCTTTGTCTCGTAGCTGCGGTACTTGTTCTCACGCATTCGCTCCATCACACTCTTCCGCTGCCTCAGACGGACGTAGATCTGAGGTGGGTTCGAGAGAAAAACGTGAAGATATATTACTTAATTGTATTTATTAATCATGTACCAAATTGTTCTGAAAGAAATGACATATTAAATTTATATTAAAATATTTGTGTGCTTAGTGATTCTAATGTTAATTTGTTGGCTGGTGTTGGTTCAGTGTCATGTTTAAGAGAAATCCAGTGTAGAAGTAGTGCATATAGCAACTGCTGGCTCAAAGTTACAGAATGCAGTGCAGCTACACAACGCAGTTATGGCAGAGACACGGCTTGGCTAGTTAGCGATCTACGAGATGACAAGTGTGATGGCGATGACGGTGGCATTAGGATGAAAGTTCAAGCTTTGGGAGCTGATCTGAGGTGACAGAGCTGGACAGACTAAAGGACTAAAGTGCTGCCGCATCATGCTCACTGTGGGGAGTGTAGGAAACTGTTAACCAAAGTGAAATGAACTTAATGAACTTAAAAAGCTAACTCAGAAATTCAGTACAAAATAAATCTTAGACGCCATTGAAGATCACATGATAATTCTAAGGAGTGATTAATGCAAGTTGGTCAGGGTGGATTTTACCTTTAAATTTACCAAAAAAAAAAAATTACAGAAAAGCGGAAACTCACTCATCTGACACATCAAATGCTGATATTCAGGTCACATATGTGTGTATGTGTGTGTGTGTGTTTCTGTGTGCGTGTGTGTGTTTTAATGAGAGTCTCTGTCCTTTAATGAGAGTCTCTGTCCTTTATCCTCCTCCGCTCCTCTGTCTGTCCAATTCCTGGATCTCAGAATGACGGATTCAATTCTTTTCAGTCAGTTTGTTTGGTAGAGGCTCTTGTTACCTACAGCAACTACACAGCAGGACTCACAATAAAAGTATTTATTAACAGGCCTTACGCTATTGGCTAATTTTCTTCTGGACACAGCAGATGCAGAAAATCCCGGCGGGATTGTGGAGTGGGCTAACGCAAGATGACAGTCACTGACGTCATTGGTGGCTGTGTAAGGAGAGCGTATTGTTACGTGGGTTAGTATGTCTTCCTAATGAGTCATAGTTGTCATGGTAGTTGTAGTTAATTGTGTAAGTCTTGATCTGCTCTCACTATCTGGTGTGTGCTGTCGATGCTTGTAAAGATAAATGAACGGATGACAGGCATCTTAAACAGTGCAACACTTCAAGACCTAGAACATCCTTAGCTTTATGAATTGGATTATATATATATATATATATATATATATATATATATATATATATATCCATAATAATAGCATTAACGTCATAATCAAGTCTTTACAGACGTAATCTTGAGTGGCTACAGGATACTGTCTGGCTAATTTGTGAAATGAGTTTTTTGCTAAATGTGGCAGGAGGCAGATTAGATTATTAATATGATAAAAAAAAAATATATCACCCAGGGTTCATACAGCTTTTCTAAAGTACATTCCAAGCATTTTCCTAGCAAGGTAGATAATTCAAGGTAGATCATTTGACTATCGCTCAATTTTTTTTTTCTACTATTAAATGATGTCATAACCGCCCTAGCAATGTACCCCTGTCACATCACTGCGACAGACAAACGCTAATATAAACATATTTAATGTGTTTTAGGGTAGACACCACTGACTAGCCACTTGGGGCATGGCTGTCAGCTTGCACTCTTCATATCTGTTGTGTCGCGTGATCCTGTTTGCTCATGTCGGCTGTACGTCTTCACACTGACAGGAGAACATCGAGCTGCGTGAAGAAAATCTGCGTGGTTTTTGAGACGTCCCACAAATACTGACTATATAATACACTTTCAAGCAGCAGCAAGCTAAGTTACCCCACCAAAGAGGCCAGTACGGTACTTATGCACCTGTAGCAAATGATACTCTACCAAATGGTTTTAAATGTCATCTTAATGTCAGCTTTTCTACCACCATTGCCATGTGCCCTGTCATTGAGCATTTGAACTTTCTGACCAGATGCAGAATCAAAGAGTCCTCGAGCAGTGGAAGTTGAGTGGTTAAGGTTATCCATTAGCGCCTGGAAGATTTGTTGCTTCAAATCCCAGGGCTGCCAAAGAAACACTGTTTGGGCCGTTAAGCAAAGCCTTTAACCTTCAACTTATCCACAGGGCACTTTAGATAAAAGTGATAAAAGACATATTTTGCCATATTAGCTTTTAAAAATGACGTGTGGAATAAACATCCACAAAAATGCAAATGCCACACGAGCTGTAATTTAGGTTCAGAGGAATATAAAGTGTTGTTTTTCCACAGCTTGTGGTTAATTAAGTGCAAAGCATAAGCGAGTTGAAGACAAATGTGAATTACTTCGGCTGAATATCCGCTATCCCTTCATAATGGCTAATTATTATTGTAGTAATTGCAGATGCTTTCATTTCAATCCCACCATCACCATTAACAAAGATAACCCTCTACATAGCTGGCGAATAAGGGCTATATATTAACACTCATGCATTTATCTATTATTTCTTTGACATCTGCTCAAAATGGGCCTATGCTTCTAAACACATCGCTCTCTTCCTCTGTCTCGCTTTGGAATTTTTCGCACTCATAACATAATTATGGCCTTTGAGCTGAAGTCTGAAGTTATTACATCTCCAGCTTTGGCCCAATTCCCTCTAATCTTACGACCCTCTCTCTCTCTCTCTCTTTCTCTTGTAAAGCCTTATTGTGTATGTATGTAGCATCTGCGTGCATGTGTAACGTGTGTTAGTGAGGTCATGCTGCCTGCTAGTGATCTTCAACCAGCAACACACACTCCATCCAACAAAGTCCTGTCCAAGCCCACTACAATATCCATCATAAATAATATGAAGGGCCCTGGAGAGACTGGTATGTGCATGTACTCCAGCTGCTCTGGGGGAATTTTGCGTAAGTGTGTTTCTGCTTTTCTTCTCAAGGGGTGGAGATTTTAATCAACCAAGAAAATGAGAAAGAGAAGAGGCAGAGAGGGTTCTTGGTAAACATCCAGTTATTACTAAGACTCCGAAAAAGGCTTCACACACACACACACACACACACACACACACACACACACACACACACACACTCAAAAATACCAAGCTAAAATACCAAGCCAGTTCACTGCCACAGCATACGATTTTGTTAAAACCACTGTCAGTATAATCGATGCAAATCAAATCCATCCACAGATGCTGACTCATTTCAAACTTACACACACACACACACAAATTTGTCTTACTATCCTTGTGAGGACCTTCCACCGACGTAATTATCAATGCAGCTGATTAATGCTATGCTACACCTAAATCTAACCCTAACCTTATCCTCAATACCTAAAATTATTCTACACTAGCTAGTCTATACTAAATTTCACTTTTTAAATACTATTCAAATTTTCATAATATTTATGTATTTTTACTGAGGTACACACCACTGTCCCATACCTTTATGTTGTAAGCATGTGAAATGAATAGGAAGGTAATATCTACTGGGGCAGGGGGGAAAAACAAGAAATTAATGCTAATTAATTGAATTTTAGTCAATTTGTCTGCTTTCATGCTTCTGCTCGAACAAGAAAAAGATAATGGCTAACCAGCTAGCTAGTATCCAGACTAAGAAGTGATAGGCTAACACATGTTACGTTGCTAGCTCATTACTACTAGCTATGACAAACAAAACCCTAATGGACTAATGGTTATTTTTCAGGTGCTATAAGGAAATATTCTGGGGTGTCGTCAGCGTTACAACCAAAAGTGTTTTTCCCCTCATCGAAAATAATGAAGTATTAATTCTGTTCATTCTTGCATATAAAATAATATAACTGGTGTGGGCAAAGGGCCACTGAGTAAGTTATCACTTAGTGCCACCAAATGTTCAGGAACATCCCTGTAAGCTGTTGTGTCTTTGTCTAGTCGCAAAGTCTTTCCGCCCTTCTGTCGCTTTAAGTCCTTGCTTTCTCGCTCAAGTTCCGTGTAAAGTGTTTCCCGGTTTGGACTCTCGCTTGTTTTTATAATTATGGATCTTCCCTGTTTCATGTTATCTGCCTGTGATATCTGCTTATGGACAATGATGATAGTTCATGGATTGCCTCTAATAAATATCATGCTGTTTTTACACACTTGCGTCCTGCCTCCTATAACCAGTGCAACATTACACTTATATCATAAAATCTTTTAGGTAAGATTTAAGATTTTAATGCATTTTTTTTACAACACAAGAACGTAACCAGTGAATTTTTAATTTATTTTAAATTTAAATTCAGTTTAACAACTGAGTTGCTTTATATATATATATATATATATATATATATAAACCCGTCAAATACAAAATAAACGCATTTAGCATATCAGGGAATCATTTTTAATATGTAGTAAACACACTCTCAGTCAGGGGAATGTAAAGAACTATCATAAAAATAAACAATTCCCCTTGTGTGATGTAACATAATTCAAAAATTGTGGACTCAGATGCCCCAAGCTATTAGAATCAGTCTGTAATTTTCATATTGTTGCATTTATAAATGCATATATAAACAGGGATGATATTGAAAATGAAGTGGCTTAGGTGTGACGACAAGCTGTATTTCTAGAAGCTCATAGGTTACAGTATATTACAAGAGAAAGAAAACGGGTAGCACTTATATGTGGATCGTATAATATGTGGATCGTCTTAAGACTTAAATCACTGGTGGGTTTTTTTTTTTTTTCATAACGTGAAAGGTACGTCTCTTTTTCCTCCAACTTTTTGCGAGTAGGTGAAAGTTCACGCACAGCTACAGGATGTGCCTTCACAATATCAGTGTCTAGATCAGGGATGGGCTGACTGTCCTAGCAGGTCAAAGCTTGGCATGTTTTTGGTGTTTGCCTTGTTCTAACAAACCTCATCATGCTGATAAAGAGCTTCATAATTAGCTGATAAGGTGAATCAGTTGTGTCTAAACTGTGCCATATTCTGGGAAAACAACCATCCATTTTCTGCTATGAGGTACCATCACCGTGGTTTCCTTCTTCTTTTTTTTCCATGTAAATGAATTCAGAGCTAAACGAACTGTTCTCATTTGGCGTGACTCACTTTTCGGCAACCCTCATATAAAGCAAGTATTTACATTTTAGTGATATATCTAAGTCGAGATTCTTAAATCTAGATACAATTTATCACAATTTGCCTTTACTTTACTGTGGTTCCAGAAAAGAATAAGAGAAGGAAACATCATATAACTCATCTGTTCACCCTTATAATCCACATATACTTCCGAGTTATTAGAATTTGAATAAGGTGACTATGCAAATCCGCAATCTGCGTTCTTTCTGACTTTCAGAACGAAACTTGACACTTATTTTTAATGTTGGATGCTGTCCAGTAGCTCTCCAATTTTTTGCACCTGCATTGAGAAACAAAGTCTGCAATACAATTTATACATTCAACAACAACAACAGCGATAATAATAATAATAATAATAATAATAATAATAATAATAATAAATCTCCTGTCATTTCTTAAAGAAGCAAGCAAAATTGATCTGGAGTTATCTGCTCCATTGATAGAGGTATTTCTATTGTATTACTATAATAAAGTGTTGTTTGAATGCAATTGTGTAATTCTGAAAGACATTTCTGCTTTAAATATCTGCCGATTATGAAACGTGCAATCAGCACCCCAGGCCTCAGACAGATTTCCTGAGCACCATCTTCGAGAAACACATTATCGCTGTTATTGCTGCAATCCTTCCGCACAATATGGTCACCACCCTTAAGGGCTTTTTCACAATTGGCCCAATTACTCAAATATTCTGGGCTTGTTCTGCACAGGGAATCGTCATTGCAGAACCCAACACCACTGTTTGATACACATCACACCCATTTGTGGTTCTTTCCTAAACTGTTGCCACAAAGTTGAAAGCACACTATTGTCTAGAATGTCTTGGTATGCTGTAGTTTTAAGATTGCACTTCACTGGAACTAAGAGGCCCAAACCTGTTCCAGCATGATGATGCCCCTGTGCACACACTGAGGTCCATGAAGACATGGTATGCCAAGGTTCGTGTGGAGGAGCTCAAGTGTCCTGCACAGAGCCCTGACCTCAACCCCACTGAACACCTTTGGGATGAACTGGAACGCAGACTGTGCGCCGGACCTCCTCCCCTGAGTCAGTGCCTGATCTCACTAATGCTCTTGTGGCTGAATGGGCATAAATTCTCACAACCATGCTCCAAAATCTAGAGGTAACCCTTCCCAAAAGAATGTGGGATGTTACAGCGGTAAACGAGGACTAAATCTGGAATCGGATGTTCGACGAACATGTGGGTGTGATGGTCAGATGTCCACATACTTTGGCCATATAGTGTACTTTTTT
>CM074943.1:10517972-10545699 GCA_037576815.1 Pangasius larnaudii | reverse complement strand
ATAGTATGGCACTCTCATGGTGCACACTAGAGGGAGGCCTTATCAAAGCTACTCTTCTAGCACCTCACTGAGATAAAAGATCCTGATCCATCAAATCGGTAACATGGCTGTTCAGAATGGGAGCAACAGCTCGGAGCTTCTTTCCTCATGTCCTATCGATTGAGCAATTTTGGCGCTACGTGTCCATGTATCTTATTAAATTTTATTAGATAACATGTAATGATGATTATGATTGTATTTATGAATAATGTTTATAGCTGAAAATCCACTTAGAAATCCTGTTACGTGTTACTTTCTTCATACACCGTTGCCAGTTAGTTCTACCGCACAAAGTTGGTTGAATTTCAGAAGTATTCTATCATACAGACATCAGAATTTTGACACGTATGGATTTTAAAGCCTCACTGGGACGCAATAAACCACATGACGTCGGTTGAAAAAAAGCTGGACTATATTTGAATATGAAATACTTCCTAATAATGTTTATAACACTTGAACATCAAGCTGCCAGTCGTTCAGGCTGATGGTGTGGTTTGTTTATCCGTCTATACTCCTACATTTCAACTATCCATTGTTTCTAGATGTAAATCTCACTGTTTAAATGAATTTTAAAAAGGGAAACCGATTTTAAAAACAGGAAGAGAAACATGGTTTCACAGCACGAGTGGTCTGAGGTTAGACGTGTAGCTCAGGATTGTGATATCAGCACGCAAAGGTGTTAAAAACCATCAATACTCGGCTACAAAATCCACTTCCAGCATTGTTGGGACCTAACGATCCTTCAATTACCGACCACTGGATGACAGATTAAAAAAAACGATTGAGCAATTTTTGGCGCTGTGTATCCATGTATTTTCCAAGGCATCTAGATGAAAAATAAACAAATCTTTAATCATATTAGTTTCTGGTTATGTCCTGCCTCTGGTACTTAGTAGAGCTACATAATAATAATAATAATTAGAAGAAGAATAAATAGCAAGTAGTGGTGTTGCTTCACGGCTGCAGGTCCCTGGTTTAATCCTATGCTTGGGTTACTCCTAGACAGCATACACACTTAAGCCATATGTGGCTGTCATCTTGTACATTTGGCCAAGATATGGCAAGGCTAAACAGACACGGGCCAGATCCAATCCATATATGTTTCGTTACACCTTCAAAATTGGTGGGAACTTGAGTTTTGGCTAACCATTGACATTGCAGTATTTGAAAAGCAGAACAGATAGGTGTGGCTTTCATGTGGCATGCATATGGTATTCCATAGAGAGCGTCAACATGCTAGGTAATGCTCGGTTGACTCTTGGATAAACCACATTTAGCGTGTAGCTGAGTGTGGAAATGATGTGGAAGCCCAAACATCAACCTAGCCCATGCTCAATTTAGCAGAGGAAAAAAAATCTGTGAATCCTGTGTTTGAAACTTGGTTAAGGGGTTTGTGGTTGGACTCTTTTTTTTTTTTTTTTTTTAAATGATACTTCAAAAATCAAGGGGAAAAAAAAAAAGCTATTCACTCACCTCTCTGCACCTGATACACCCGGACGAGCATGGACTCATTTTTACATCACTAGAGAGGACAGAAGGTCGATGAACTGAGGTAAGAACCTTAATAAACTGGTTAGTACTTCAACATTTAATCAATGTTTCCACGTAAAAAGTATTTTAGTGCTGATCGTCTGGGAGGACTGATGACCTGGATGAGCAAACCACTTGGCTTATTAAATCTTATTTGTTAACATGTAATGATTATGATTGTATTTGTGTATAATGTTTATAGCTGAAAATCCACTTAGAAATCCTGTTACGTGTTGCCAGTTAGTTCTACCGCACAAAGTTGGTTGAATTTCAAAAGTATTCTATCATACAGACATCAGAATTTTGACACGTATGGATTTTAAAGCCTCACTGGGACGCACTAAAGTACAAGAAGTCTGTTGAAAAAAAAAGCTGGACTATATTTGAATATGAAATACTTCCTAATAATATTTATAACACTTGAACATCAAGCTGCCAGTCGTTCAGGCTGATGGTGTGGTTTGTTTATCCGTCTATACTCCTACATTTCAACCATCCATTGTTTCTTGATGTAAATCTCACTGTTTAAATGAATTTTAAAGAAAACATCTGAAAGAAATAGCTGATGTTTCATTTATCATTTTAACCAGCCTTTTTGTTTTCTTTCTTTCAGTTTATTTTTAGGGAAACCGATTTTTAAAAAAACAGGAAGAGAAACATGGCTTAAACAGCACGAGTGGTTTGAGGTTAGACGTGTAGCTCGGGATTGTGATATCAGCACGCTAAGGTGTTAAAAACCATCAATACTCTGCTACACAATCCATTTCCAGCATTGTTGAGACCTAACGATCCTTCAGTTACCGGCCAATAGATGACAGATTAAAAATAATACAGTGCGTATATAACTTCATTTATCCAGTTATTAGAAATAACTGATAATAAATGGATGAACAAATGAATAAATCTCATTAACAGAGGTATGTTAAGATATGTTGTACATGGTAATATTCTTGCATGTACTGTAGTTCCTAAATCCAATATGACAGTAGCTTATGAGGTGAAAAATCAATAGAAATAAATAGCAAGCATTAAATCTAACATGGTGCAGAATAAAACAATACTCGTTTATCTTTTTTTGGTAGGAAAATGTGCTTGATTTTTTTTTTTCAACTGTTTGTCATTTGCCATGTAATGAAACGTGACATGTTAAAGAGTAACAAGGGCAAGAAAGTTCTTTCAGTAGGATTTAAAAAAAAAAAAAAAAAAAAAGATGATCTCAGGATGGGCTGCAACCCAAACATGTTAAGAATGTAGCAACAGCTGATGTCGAAACCACTTTTCTTTCCCTCCGTCATAATCCCTCGTAGAAGGGATTAGAAATGTTTCAGCAAAAACAAAAAAACAACAACAACAAAAATTTCATTGAATGTAATCAGAAACACACACAAAAAAAAAGTCACTAAAAAGTTCTTTAAAAAAAAAAAAGTGGTTATATTTAATTCTGGGGTGATTTTTAAGAAAGTATAACCTAAACCTAAACATTTTCCACAGCTGCTATACCCCAAAAGAGCCCAAAATGGCAAATATTAAACTTTTATTGGTCTTATCAACAAATCACTGGTCAGAAAATGAACATAAATGAAACAAATGCCCTCCTGACAGCTCCTGTACCACCATTTGGCCATTTACTTGCAACTGTTTGGGTAAAATCTTGATGATGAG
Source organism: Pangasius larnaudii (assembly GCA_037576815.1). Taxonomy (NCBI): domain Eukaryota; kingdom Metazoa; phylum Chordata; class Actinopteri; order Siluriformes; family Pangasiidae; genus Pangasius; species Pangasius larnaudii. The sequence continues at coordinate 10,542,468 of CM074943.1, read as the reverse complement.
TAAAATGTTTGATGTAAAATTCAAACTAACATGTTTTGGTGAACAAAATTTTCCAAAAAAAAAATCTTTCAGGGAAATTATTCAAAGATTAGTCATTATTTGGTTATCTGCCACACCCGATGCAGCCCATCAAGACGTACAAGGCTTAAACGTTTAAAGAAATCGAAGGGAAAAAGTTATCCCATGTTAAGTTCCTTTATCTCTTTATCTATTTGTTTAATTCTTGCTCACTTCCTGACCACTGATTTGTTGTTGAGACCATTAAAAAGCTTAATATTTTGCCATTTGGGGCCCAGGAGCGTACTGAAAAATCCTGAAAAACAGGTTATATGGATTTTTTTACCTTTTTTTTTTATGCTTCTAATTGACTCACTGATTCATTCATCTCGAGCAACCCGGTCAGGGTCACGGTTTCGCAATTCCGCAGCCTATCCAGGGAACGCTGGACGCAAGGCAGGAATACATCCTGGTTGGGACACCCTTCCCTGTCTCATGTTCGGTCTATTCTCCATTCCATCACCTGTGTTTAGTTGCTCGTCCTTACGGTTATTTATTTTTTTTGTCCCAGGTGTTTTCTTGCTCACCATTGTGGTGTCTAACCTCTTGTTTATTGTTCACGCTAAGAGCCAATGGTCGAATGGTTGAACTCGTACGTCCTGTTCCAGGGGAAAGAGTGGTGGGGAAAGAGACGTTATGGTTGGTAGAACAGACTGATACACACAATGATGCACAATTTCCACTATAATAGCCTTTTAAAGTGGACGAGGATTCATGAGACGAGACAAACAGGAGACATAATTATTGTATGTAACCTTGTCGGCATTACACCACTCAGAAACACAGCAGACCCAAGGCAAGATGGCATGCGAGCTTTTTATTTACAATTGTGCCTGTGGTGATAGTCAGTCAATATTATAAACCTTTCCAACACTTGGAAGCTTTCCAGCTCACTAGTCGCTTACTGCTCAGGAGAAGAAGAAACAGAGAGATCACATTAATATTAGAGGGAAAAAAGGGCTTAGATGTGTTATGTTAGTCATTATACCTGTACCTTGATCTCCCAAAACACCCCTTTCTCAATAAGCCACACCCCCCATCTGCTACATAATACATAGGCATAACCAGGGATTACAGCAATGAAGTGAAGATTTAAAGCGAAGCAAAGACATGGGAGCAGAGATCACCAAATACACGTCACGGGAAAGGGTAGAAAAGTACCGAGCAACACCAAGAACTGTGAAGCTGTGGTTTCCCGGGACCTCGGCTGTGTCCGGAAACAGTGTTTACTTATTTGTTCAAAAGTACTGCATGCCGAAAGGACACAAATCCAAAAACTGTGGGGAAACACCCTTATTAGGCATATACAGCAGGGTTACCAAGGACAACAGGTATCAAGCTGGGATAGAAGATGTATGCAAACACACACACACACACACACACACACAAAGTCATGGATACACATACACAACATTTGAACCCATACTGTGCTAACAACACATTCAGAGTCAGCCTGGGGTTTGGATAATTATTCAGTTCACATTTGTTTGTTTGTGTGTGTGTGTGTGTGTCAAACTGCAGGTATCTAAGGCAGACCATTCATTAGCTTAACTCAGAGGGCAATATGAGCCAGGCACCGGCTTTACCTGCTCATCATATTACATTACAGAGTTTACACACACACACACACACACACACACACACATACAGCTACAGACACGGTTAACCATCTCTCAGCGAGCATCCAAAAGTGTTGTGGATTCCTGCTGAAGTCCTGACACAACAGTAAGAATTGTGTGTTCAGTGTATATATTGCTTTGTTTGGAGTGTATTGTGTGCAGTATCGCCTTCGTTCGATGTCGCACCAATGTAGTGTGTCTTAGGACCAAATGTCCAGGTTGGTTAGTGATTTATTCATTGCGAGATGCAGTGTAACATAGAACTGGTTGCTGTTTGCATAATTAATGTCACATATTTGTTCAAAAATTGCTATACGTCATATGCATATTTCTAAAAAAAACAATTACAGTGTTTACAGTTGAAATTAATGTAATATTGGTGTGTGTGTGTGTGTGTGTGTGTGTGTGTGTGTGTGTGTGTGTGTGTGTGTGTGTGTGTGTGTGTAGCAGATGGCCTCGCCCTTCACAGAGCTGGAATGGTACATCATTCTTTTTTCTCTGCTAGTCTTCAGTCTGTTTACTCTGCATGGCATGATACACGAGCGATGCACACCTTCAACAGGTACTAACACAACATCAGTCTGCTGTGTGGTCAGTAGTGTCTTTGCAAAGGAGTGTTTACGATCAGTGGTGTGTCCAGTGCCATCTCGTGACCAGCCCAATCTTAGGACACAAAGCCCAAAGCAGCTTGCGAAAAAGCACTAGACAAATAGCACCGAATCGAATTGCATTAAAACGGAGTAACTGGCTACATAGAACCATAGCAAAGAACGTTGTACATATGTGCATATATTGTACATATATGGTGCTGATGTCAGCCCTACATTTATACAGTAATATTTTGGCTGTTTTGTTAGTCACTTGAAAATAAAAATGTGCCTTGTAACGAATTCCTACTTCTGAAGTCTACAGATTTTAAATTCGATACAATCTGTATCCATTTTCCTCATTTCAGAAAGGACGAAGGATGCGAAAGCTGAATAGAATAGCATTGTTATTAGTGGACCCTTACAAACTCACACAGACGAATCAGATATACATTATATGGTCAAACGTATGTGGACACCTAACCATCACACCCGTATGCGCTTGTTGAACATCCCATTCCAAGTTAAGCTCCCCTTTGCTGCTATAATAACCTCCACTCTTCTGGGAAGGCTGTCCGCTAGATTTTGGAGCGTGTCTGTGGGGATTTGTGTTCATTCAGCCACAAGAGCATTAGTGAGGTCAGGCGTGGAGGCACACAGTCGGCGATCCAGTTCATTCCAAAGGTGTTCAGCGGGGTTGAGGTCAAGGCTCTATGAAGGACACTCGAGGTCTTCGTTTTACAATCTTGCCAAACCATGTCTTCATGGACCTGACTTTGTGCCAGGGGCATCGTCATGCCAAAGCCATAATGCATAATGCATCTTTATTACTAAATCAGTTAAACAAAGATGAAAGAGAGAAATCATACACTCTGCACATAACTCTGACCAACAGCAGGAGTATAAAGGAGGAAAGATAATATGGGCCAAGCCAAACAAGTTTTGCAGGAATTCTAAAATAACATTGCATAATTCTCTCTCTCTCTCTCTCTCTCCATTTTGCTCATTCTAGCTAAAGAAGGAGAGGAACAGCAAGACCCGCTCATAGTCTGAGAGCTACACGAACAGACTTTTTGGATATATGCAACTTTCAAACTCTACTGGGATCCAGGAGAGCAGAACTTATGTGCTGGGACTTGTTGGGTTTTCTTAAGGCATATCCAAGATCGGAGCGTTTGGGGGCTGGCTCCAGATTCAGACTGCACTTTAGAACCATCCTCAGAGACTGATCGTGAGTGCGTGGCTTATATTTGTCTAAAGGGCAAGTCTGAAAGGTGTGTAGGAATGAAAAGTGTGTGATTGTAGCGTGCTGACGTGGTTTATTGACAGCTCTCAGAAGCTCAGGTACTCTTAGGAGAAGCGTGTAGCTTTTGTGACACACATTTGGACCGTACTTGCAAGAATAAGAAATGACTGAAGATTTTTCTTTCTGAAGGTAAAAGACAGTCGTTTTCTCTCTCTCTCTCTCTCTCTCTCTCTCTCTCTCTCTCTAAAACACACTGAGCTCACAGTGCTTTTATATTTGGAGTTATGAAGTAATATTTCAGAATCGACTTAGGCATGGGCAGATATATTAATGTCTTTGTGTGTGTTTAAATATACATTTTGAAATGTCCGTGACATATACAAAGTTCTTTGGTACATCACATGGGGTGCTATTAAAAGTGCAATTTCTTACATGTGGGAGGATTATAGCTTAATCCTGCGTCTTTTATTCATGAGTGATCTGTGATTTGTCTTGCCCTTTTTGATTCTAAAAGAGTCAGATGTGCTACGTAAATACTGCCAATGTATCAAAAACACAATGTGTCACCTGTTATCTATTTTTTATGGGCGAGTTCTCCAACTCTTTTTTGGAGAAATTTGCAAAATGTGACACTCTTTTGTAAATGGAGACGCCCGTTTCAGAATCGGCATCGTGCACATGTCAGCAGATGCCTTAGGGGACTACAGGGACAGAGGGGTAGGACCGACATTCTTAGGCAATTGTGACAGATGTAGGGATTTTGCCCCTTTTAGAAATAACAACTTTATAACAACGTGCAGAACATGGGAGTCGGGTGATCATCACTACACAGAGCTACCGAAATTTCCCAGAAACAAGGCAAAAATGTTGCTACTTTATGTAAATAGAAGCACTGGCAATCTCTACATCAATTAAGTATTAAATATATTTATCCATCATGTTACGTAGTTCGGGTTGGTTAGATTAAGCACAGCTGTCTCAAGGCTACTTGTTTCGTCTGGCACTGACCTAAAAAAGAGGACGACATCACATTTTGCAGGAAATGCATGAAGTGCATGGTCATCTAGGTCTAAATACAGCTAGATCCTTATCTCCTATTTCAACCTGCACAATTTCCCCCTGCAACTCGGAGTTCCTACTCGGAAAGTCGAGAAGGTCCCCTCAACCCCCTGCACGTGACATCAGATCAACATGGCAGACATATTACCTTGTTAAATCTATGACATATATATATATATACATATATGACATGGTTATAAAAAAATTTTGAGGCCTTACAGAGTGACCCCAGCACAAGAACACCACATTTCACTACAATTTCCATGTTGCTAATTCCTTACCTGCTTCATTCCTGCAAATTTCAAATTTGTGACATATACAAAGATGCAGCATAATCTACAGCCACACTGATGCTACTGGAAATAAAGTATAGCCTCCTGACAAGAGCTAGTAAGACTGGCTTGGGCATGGTGTTTCACGTTTCAAAGTTCATTAATATTAATCAGCTTTAAGGTCACGGCCATGTGAAGAGACAGAGAGATGGTGGACGATGCAAAGTTTAAAAATCAGTTAAGACTTTTGAATTGATCCTAGGACAATAATATAAAGGAAATGTAATATACAATATGTGGGAACTCTCGCTGAAACATTATTTTTGTTGAGGTCCTGCATAAAGCGTGCATTACTTTAATCCCTGCCTTGTAAAAGTTGAGTTTAACGAAGCTGATGTCGGCAAAATTTAATTAGGAAACCGATCGCTTGTTCGTGCTCGTCATTTAGAGAGGTTTAGCAGTAATGATCATTTCGTGGATAGATGCGTTGTGTTTTTCGGTAATGCTCTTTTCAGCTGCCTTTTCCTTTACATACAGGAAGAACAAAGAATGTACTGAATGAGGATGGTTCATCTTTTGATATTTGACCTGTGACTACTTCCTGTACATATTATATACATACTCCTCTATATATACTTCCCCATCACCCTTTCTTTCTGTCTTTACAGTATCCTAGTATCCAGGGACATTATACTTTCTTCCATAGGGTGGAGATTGTATAGTAGTTATAAAACTGTTATAAAATTGTTGTTTGTGTTGTAAGCATGCATGTGTGTGTGTGTGTGTGTGTGTGTGTGTGTGTGTGTAGAGTGTTATGGAGATTCCGTTCTCAGGCTTTGAGCTGTTCTTCATCATCTTAGCCTTCACTGTGTTCTTGGTGTTCGGCCTGGCTGCTGTCTATACACACAGGCCGCATGCAGACAACCAAGGTGTAAACACCGCACATGCGCAGGCACTCACGCGTACACACAATACGTATTTGGCCACACAGTTATTCTTTTGTATTTGTCTGTTGAACGTCTGCTTCTGTGCATGTGTGTGTCCTCTTGCAGGTGAAACTCTTTTGACTGAGCAGAGCATGACCCATCATAAGAGCAGGCTAAAAAGAAAACAGGAATTCCAACCGTCAAGAAAATAAATGTGGCGCTGCCGTAAACCGGAGAAAAAGTGCAGAGACGAGCTGTTTTATCCGTAACCTTCCAGATACTCTACGCATGCTCGACGTAATGAATGAATCCTAACGAATGACGATGTTACTGCATTAAGTCGAAGTACAGTAAGATTTCTAGAGAACGCGCAGAACTTTTTGAAAATCCCTGCTGGGTTGTGAACAATCCACCAACCAAAAATGTCTACCTAATGGCAGGGTTGGCGATTCGGAGGCCCGAGGCATTGACGCTGCAGGAATGACAGCAATGTGAATCATTTCAGTGTTTTAGCATCAATATTTAAATTTTCAGCATACGTTATTTAGCAGTAATGACTAAATATCTATAATTAGCATTTTTAAGGGGCCCTTGGCTTCTGGGGTCCCAAGGCGGTTGCCTACTTTTGCCTACTGCTAAGTCCGCCCCTGCCTAACGGCGTCCTGCTGTCCGAAACTGACCACTGATTAAGGGCTAGAAGATGATTAACATGATTAATGCACTTTACCGGTACAACTACAACACCAGCAAGGCAGGTTCGTCTAATAAAGTGGCTAGTAAGTGTACAGAATGCTGCTACACAACGCTGATGCACTCATATCAGCACCACACACTTATGATGCCACTATAGTGTCACTGCTGCGCTGAGAATTGTCCATCACGCAAATAACCTCGGGGGCAACAGTGGGCCTATGGTGGTCTTTTCCTCACTGATGGATGGGGTAGATGGAGCTAAAATGGCCAAAATGTGTACGTTCAAGAGGACGTGGATGAAATTTGTGCAGCTGCTGGAACAGTCATGTGTTGCGTATTCAAAGGAAAAGACCTTACGTTGTCTAGAATAGCCTGTGAAAAAGGAGAGCAATTGTGTAAAAGCGGACGTTAGGAGTGAATAAAATGTAAGACGAAGTACATGAAGTGGTGTGTGTGTTGTTCATTAACGCTAGCACAGCAATAACCCACAATAAATTCACATCCGTGTCAATAAAACTTATTGATTCAACTTAAACAAACAATGCCATTGGTGTCAGTCATTATAGAGGTGACTCTTAGAAAATGTCTAGACCGTTCTCAGTTATCACTTAAAAAATGAAATAAAAATTACTCCCATTTTCAGCTATTTAAAGCTAATTCATTTTCAGCTATTGAATTTAAAAAAGAGAAAAGAAAAAGAAACTTTTCCCCAAGTTTTGGCTACACTAATCTGATCATTTTATAGACATCTATAATGTACAAAATTTCTATTTGGATGTGATGTGTCAAAAATACTAATACACACTTGCAAATAACTGTGAATATACTGCCCTCTGCAGTCATTCATTATGTACACACACACACACACACACACACACACACACACATACACACAAATATGTGGCATGCAGTGAACAGATTTTAAAAAAGAATCCAATTCCAAAGCAAGAATTCCAAAGCTTATAGATAGATAGATAGATAGATAGATAGATAGATAGATAGATAGATAGATAGATAGATAGATCAGGAGATGGAATTCAAGTGGTAGTGAATACTACAGTGAATAACACACACACACAAACACACACACACACACATTATGGATTAAGATCTATATTGTCAATATTTTAATTCAATTCATGCGATTACACACCAAGTTGCATTAGATGTATTAGTCTAATCAGTCCTTTATGTCAAATCAGCATGTTATTAGTAGGCTAACTAGCTAGCTAATATTTTTTGCATCTGCCAGTATGAAACTGGAGGGTCACCTATCACTTGAACCCAACGCTCCCTTGAAAAAAAGTTCATCAGTCGTTGTTAAGCATTAAATCACCATTTTGGTTTGGACAAAGAGCAGAGCCTCGACTTAATCAGGAGGAAGTCCAACAATAGTATCACTGTGTGTTTACTTTCAGCTTCACTTATTGTTTAGTGTGACACTGGCATATTAATTGTCTCTAGCGTCAATCAAATTCAAAATTTATACACCTATACACCCTCGCGTTCATGCAATTTCCCAATCAGCCAATCACGTGTTAGCAGCACAATGCAAAACCTATGCAGATACAGAGCAAGAGCGTCAAGTAAATGTGATTGTCATATGGTTCTTGGTGGTTTGACTATTTCAGAAACTGCTGTTCGCCTGGGATTTTCACACGCACAACAGTCTTGAGAGTTTACCCAGAATGGTGAAAAAATAAATTCCAGTGAGTACCAAATTGGGTCAAGCTAACCAGAAGGCTATAGTAACTCAAATGACCGCTTTTTACAACCGTGGTGAGCAGAAAAGCATCTCAGTAAGCACAGTAGGTCAAAACCTGAGGCAGATTGGCTACAACAGAAGGAGACCAAATTGAGTTCCACTCTTATCAGCCAAAAAACAAAAATCTGAGGAGACAGTTCACTGAAACTGGCCTGATCTGATGAATCTTGATTTCTGCTGCAACGTGCAGATGGTCGGGTCAGAATCTGGCATCAACAGCCCAGAATCCATTGATCCAACTTGCCTTGTGTCAGCAATTCAACCTGGTGATGGTGGTGGTGTAATGGTGTGGGGAATGTTTTGAGCACCAATCGAGCATCACGTGCTGTTGCTGACCATGTGCATCCCTTGCTCATCTTATAACAGCTAACATCTATCATGATAAAGCCAGTGAGTTCAGTGAACATCAGTGACCTCCCCGGTCACCAGATCAATATCCAATAGAGCACCTCTGGGATGTGGTAGAGCGGGAGATTTGCGGCGTGAGTGAGCATCTAACAAATCTGCAGTAATTATGTGATGCAATCCTGTCGACGTTCTGTCAGCAGAATCTCCAAATTATCCAACACCTTGAGGAATCCATGCCACGAAGAACTGAGGCTGTTCTGAGAGCACAGAGGGATCCTACCCAGTGTTTCTAAAAAAAACAAAAAATGCTGATGAGCATTGAAGAGCATGTGAAAAAGACAAAAAGAGATGTGTGTGTGTGTGTGTGTGTGTGTGTGTGTGTGTAAGAGAGGAAGAAGGGGGTGTGGTTTGGGAGCTTGTTTCCTGGTAGTAACTATATAGGCATTGTAAAGTCTACTGTGTGTGTGTGTGTGTATGTGTGTGTGTGTGTGTGTGTGTTGTAAACTTGCAGAGGGGGTTTAATTGAAGGTTAAGAAGGAAGGAAGGTTATGGGAGGATGTCACTCTTATCTACTCTAGGAACAATCAATAAAGTTCAATACTGATAAAACTTCCTGTTAAGTACTCACACACTGTCTGTATGACTGAACACACTTGACACTAACAATAACAATCTCACTTTGAACTCACTCTTAGGCACACAGGAAAGTGCATGAGTGTGTGTGTGTGTGTGTGTGTGTGTGTGTGTGTGTGTGTGTGTGTGTGTGTGTGTGTGTGTGTGTGTGTGTGTGTGTAGCCTCTGACTGGCACGTCATGTGTTTTTGCTCTTGTGGGATGAACTCAGGGGGGAGAGAGAGGTCAGGCTGAGAGAGAGAGAGAGAGAGAGAGAGAGAGAGAGAGAGAGAGCACAGATTTATCACTATACTATGCTTATAACCTGGCGAATCTTGATTTCTGCTGTGACATACAGAGGGTAGAGGCACACATGGATCCATGGACCCAACCTGCCTTGTATCACCAATTCAAGCTGGTGGTGGTAGTGTAATGGTGTGGGTTAATACTTTCTTGGCACACGCTGCACACGAATCAAGCATCAAGTATTGTTGTTTGAAAAGAACCAAAAGAAAGAAGCCGAAGATTTTGCTGTTATTTCTATCACGTTCAGACATTTGTAGAACAATCTAAAACACTAAATATCTTGTATAAAAGAAATTCCGTTGTCGTTTGTCCTAAGGGTATATTTTTAATAGGATTTCGCTTGATTCAAATGCTAAAACTGATACATGACATTGAAACCAAAACACTGGCCAATCATGATCACCATCAAAACCATAAATAACGAATTACATTAGAGTGCATACTCTAAGTAGTAGGAGTAAATAGTAGGTCCATTTCTACTGGTCCATTCATCAAGGTTCACACAGCTGGTATTTTGAAATGGTGTTAAGATTTTTTTTTTTTTTAATGAATGTAGACGGTTTGCAAACAATTCAGTCATATGTGGCCATATAAAGCACAATTTTGCTGTTCGGAGTAGAATTCTCGGCATTGTAAAGTTGTAAAGGATTTGAGTAAACAATTTGGGCCTTCATCAGTCTCTACCCCAGTTGATACTCTTGCCCTAAAGAGAACTCCGTGCCACAGAAACCTGAAACAACTGACAAAGAACAGTAAGGTGATACCTGAGGATTTGCTGGCTTGGTAATCTTTGTAGTCATGAGCCAACCGTGAACAAAAGTACTGTTTGTATTGGAGGTTGCCACAGAGGAAATCACTCCTATTCTTCTTAGTTTTGCTAGATGCTGCCTATATGTTATGTATGTTTAGGAAATTCAACAGGACAATGTAATCTACGTTTCAAAATCATGCAAACTTTATTTATCTTGGCCTCAGTCACGTTGAAAAAGGTGTGCAATGATCTGGTCCAAGATATCTTATGAACTACAGAAACGGTTTCATGTTCACATACATCATATATTTTATATCACCAGTTACTATAAATATGTTACTATGTTCTAGGATGGAATTATAAAATGTGTTTTTTTTTTTTAAATAACACTGTTTGTGTTTAATTACGGCATTTGGCAGATTATTTATTGATATTTATTTATTTTATTTTTTTAATATTATATTATATATTTATATATGCAAATATTATATATATTTATTTATTATTTATTATTATTATTATTATTATTTATTGATTATTTATTCTTATATCATAACAAATGATTTAAAAAATGACATTTATCAGTTTTTAGTCACTATTAATGTTATGGAAAGTCTCTCTTTCAAAGAAAAAAAAAATGGTTTCTGGTTTCAAAGGAACCAGAAAATGCAAAATTCTCTTAATAGGACTGTTACAGAGTTCTGGGACTGGAGACTCCTTCCATAAATGTTACATAAACGAATCCTTACAGAAAGCCTCACCGTATCATTGATTATACGAGGCTTTAATCCATTTCTTGTCATAGATCATGTGGAACGTCCACCGTACAAGTCCCTGTGAATGAGCTGTTACTATAGAAATGACGCATTGCGACGCGCACATTAATACAAACCACCGGTGATTTGCCTTGAAGCCGGAACTACTTTCAGAGCTGCCTGTTATAGAAAATGATCTATTAAGATTTCTGTGTACGTCATTACTACAGTAGACATTGTTACAGTAGAACTTTGCAGCACCACCACCAATATTCTTGTGTAGCAAGACATTACATTTACAAATATGTACATAAAGTAAACACACGTATGTCCTATACCTAACAACATATGTGATTATATGAAATAGAATCATTAAAGTACTGCAAATAGTTATATATTTGCATTAATGTGTGAATCCATATTTACTTTACAGCCGTTCCTTTTAAGTACAACATTCACACAACCCTGTTACCTTGAACACGTTTCATCCCTATGAAATACTTGAAATATTCCACAAGCCACATGTTCGATAAAAAGTTGCATCATGCGAATTTCCTGGACATCACGTGAAGAAGAAAAGTATGAACCCTCATTCGTTTTTCTTTATTTTCTCTTTCTATATATTGACTGCTGGAGTACCACCCTGCTATACAAATTATAGTCTGAAAGTAAATTATTCATTCAAATGTATTATAAGTATGTGCCGTTAGCATGGATGTTAGTTAACAACGTATTGTTATTTGTTAAGTATATGCTATAAAAAAAGGAGGATAAAATGCAGCAAGTCAGCAAAGAAACCTCGTTAAAAAAACAACAACATTGTTACCTGAGACTGGTTAACACATTTTTGAATAGTTAAATTCTTGCTGTCTTATATTTTAAAAAGATTTATATATACAAAGTTTCATTTTTAAGGGCTACAAAGGCTAAATGGTATCCCTGTCATGGAATCACCCAGATAACTTCAAGACCATTTAGCGATTGATTATGGATTAAATGTCTTACATAATACCATTCTAATGATACGTGTGTGTGTGTGTGTGTGTGTGTGTGTGTGTCATTGAAATCAGTAACCTATGCCTCTCAGCAGAGGGACTATTTAAAGAGGCAGGTTAATCCCGGTAATGACATCTAATCCCTAACAAAGTAAACATTTCAACACAGACTAAGAAACAGACAGGACAGACTAACTGACTAAGACAGACACACACACACACACGTGCCAGACTCAATGGCTGCACCTGTCACTAAGGGTACACACACATACAGACACAGACACACACACACACACACACACACACACACACACACACACACACACACACACACACACTTACTCTAGTCATTTTTTACTGTGTAATATATTATCATTATATTTTTGGTGAAATGTTTAATATATTTGTGTTGTATATTTGTGTTTATATAGTTTCTCTCCACACACACACACACACACACACACACACACATACTTAAGTCTAGTACTGAAGGTTACTAGTGTCCAGGAATACCAGGTGTCTAGGAATAACAATGCAAGCTCATTAGCGTATTTAAATGAAGCAAGAGGACAATGTGTGTTAACATCAAGTATTTAAAATCCTGTGAGTGACTGACCAACTGACACACACACACACACATACATGCAATGCATGTAGAAGGCATGACGTCAAGGATGAGCATTTTTGCAAACATCATAAAGCAGTAAATTACCTCCTCAAGGATGAACGGACGTTCACTCACCCACACGTGGACACACACCGCTCCGGTGGGGGTTAAAGGCTGGCTTTAGTGTCAAAGTGTCGGGCCGTTTGGTCCGTCTCTCTCTCTCTCTACCTCATCCATTAGCAACATGCTGAGTTCTAATCCTAATTGGCATGAAAAAAGCTTGGAGAATGTGTAGTCTCCACACACACACACACACACACACACACACACACACACAAACAGTAAAGTAGATGTTAAATGTGGTAGCTCAGCATCTATTATATATCAGGTATTACTAGGTCTATAGGTATAAAACACGCACACACACCCAAACACAAACACACACATGCACACACAGCAAAGTGGATGTTAAATGTAGTAGCTCAGCATCTATTGCATGTCAAGTATTACTAGGTCTATAGGTATAAAACACACACACACACACACACAGCAAAGTAGATGGTAAATGTGGTAGCCCAGCATCTATTGTATATCAGGTATTACTTGGTCTATAGGTATAAAACACACACACACACACACACACACACACACACACACACACAAACACACAGAGGTATAAATGTTTAGGTAGTAACCTCCAGGCTAATCAATTATGGCACTAAAACTATAACTATACCAAACTGAGGCAGTGATAAATGAACATGGACACCCACCCACCCATACACACACACACACCCACACCCACACCCACACACGCACACAGGTCAAAGACCGGACTAACATGTGGCACTGAGCCTCCACACACATGTGTGTAATTATGAACACAAACACACACACCAAGTCCAAGAGTTTAATAAAATACTCACACTAACACTCTGCCAAAATAACACACACACACACACACACACTTACATATTTTTGCTACTAAGAGATCTCATACACATTAATGCACGAACAAATTGTCTGATATTTGCTGCCATTTATCTGTTTAATGGGGCTGAAACATCGTTTGCATATCATGCTAGTCCTACCCGTCTTCAACACAATAGTGAAGCCATTAACGACTTTGGCTCATTAAACCACACACACACACACACACACACACACACAAACACAGACAGAGTGTCTGTATGTCTAATACTATTACCATATTGAACCAATTATACACCCAAAGTCCAGTATCTGTCCAATTTAGCATCACACTGCCCAGTCGTAATGGACACACAAAAGGAGACTAGCCGAAAGTTAACACTCCCTGTCTGCCTTCATGAACACGGTTACTGGCTAAACAAACACAGTTAGCATGAAACCGCACGCCGTTATAGCATTAGATCGATTTGCATTTGGATGATGCAGTGATTATGTGTACACCCAACTGTTAAATTCGAGAAGTTATAAAACAGACTTGATGACATGGTGCACATCACCAAAAAATATTCCGCGTACGCTAGCATATGCGTGACTGCATGGAATTTATATCATTACATAAATATCTTTACAATATTACAATATTTGCATTGGGAATGGCAGTATTTGTGTGAGGCATTGTGTGTCGAGCGAGGTAGTACACTGCCAAAAATATTCTGAACACACATAAATGGCGCACAGGTTTGACTTTATTTGCGTCAGATGGAGCCCAGTGGAGGTTCACATGTTGCTCTTTCCATGTATTCTGTTTGAGTTATAGATAATATAATAAATATAAATTAACTCCAGTTATATAGTGCAACTAAAACTATGGATTGTGGCCTTAATGGTCAGCAGCTGCTCGTGACTAATGTCCACTTGCGTATCTGAGGTGTGGTGTGTGTGTGTGTGTGTGTGTGTGTGTGTGTGTGTGTGTGTGTGTGTGGGTGTATTGTGTGTGTCAGGCCAGGTCTCCTGGTGTGACTTTTTGTTCTCAGTAGTGTAGTGGAGGTCAATAGCAGCTCATTAGTGGAGTGAGAGCTCATAGATCCTACAGCTTCGAGCAGTGTTTTCAGCTCGTTCGCACACACCACACACACACATACACACACATACACAAACCGGTTGCTGATCTGGCTGACCGACATTCATCACACACACCTGTGGTGCAATAATGTGTAACCCAAAACAGACTTGAACACTTTCCACATCTGTGTAAGTCAGTATATCACATGGTCAGTCATACGCCCAAACACACTCTAGTCCCTGGTCTACACAACACTTCACCACACTGTACATCCCGACTCACACAATTAAACCTGATCTCTTTCGGATACTCACACACTGAATCTCCCAAACCCCCAACTCTTACTTTCTAGTGGGGGAGGGTGCCTTCCTGTCAGCTCTATTACCCTCTACATGTGGGGTCAATATGTGCAATGCAAAGTGTGTGTGTGTGTGTGTGTGTGTGTGTGTGTGTGTGAGAGAGAGAGAGAGAGAGTGAGTGAGGGCTGTCTTTTTTGTCCCCACCCAGTCTTAGGGTGGATTCCATACCCACCCCTTATCCTGCACTCCTTTCTCCACCCCTTATAACCCCCCCCCCCCCTCCCCTTTGTCTTGTCTGTTTAAAAAGAAGGGGGATTGTTCACATTGTTCAGATTGAACATCTACAGGTCATCCATCCCCTCCAAAGACAGAGAGAGACAGAGACAGAGAGAGAGAGAGAGAGAGAGAGAGAGAGAGAGCACGGACATCCTTGCAAGACTGTAACTGGATTTCCTCAGTGGCTTGATCATCAGGATCTTAAAGTGGTGATAGAGGAAAGAAAGAAAGAAGAGCAGTGGACCGTTAATTGGCAAAGAAGTCGCATCCAATATGAGATTCTTCCATCCACTCTTCGTCCTGTTGCTCCTACTCACAGTGCTGATGCTGGTCGGTGCACAGAAACCAGGTATGAACCTCATACACGTGTGTATACTTTGCAAAAAAAAGAAAAAAAAAAGCATTAAAATCAGTACTATAGAGAAGCTATGGATGTTTTCACGCTTGTTTCCGGGACCGTGCTGCCGCGTGCGTAAAATGAACCTGCAGAGTGTGCGTGGTCTTTATAAAACAGAAGTCCAATTTAAGCTTTAATGCATGCACTGTTCATATCTGGAGGAGAGAATGGAATAGTTTCTGGAGAAAGCAGTTGTGATGCATTCACTTCATTCAGCCTTTTAAATCCGCCCAACTTGAATGAACTGAACCGCGGAACTGTAGGTGTGCATCCGACACTATGCTGTGCACTTGCCAGTGCGTCTTTCTCAATGAAATGACGAAATCCAAAAGCCAGGCAATGTCAGGAAGTGGTTTGCTGATTCATAGTAGATTCCCAGAACCGAACTGAATTCTGAGATTACAGGGAAAATCATTTTCTTGGGATTTACGCACAGTCAAGCAATTACGCATTCCCAGTTATTACGCATCCCCAATCACGGTCTGCTAATGTGTTTGGGGAGAGAAGCTATGGATTATACACACACACACACACACACACACACACACACACAAAGTCCTAAAGGTCATATTTGTACCATTTCTGCGTGTCATATTGGTGTAAATAACGTGTCAGGGTAGTAGCCTATGTCTATAGGAGGCGTACTATTCATGTGCACTAATTAGTGCAGTTTTGGAAAGCAGCCAAGAGTCAGAGTTCAGTGACTTCGGTTTGGGGTCACTGACTTTTAGTGCCTTTCTAAGTGCCTTTTAGCGCCTTTGGACCCCAAGAGGAAATCAGAGAACACCTAAAGGGAGTTTTTTTTTTTTTTTTTAAAGACTTTTAATAGACATAGTTCTGAAAAGTCAGAAAAGTCCTAAATCCTTTTTGTTGAGCATTTTCCCCACAGTGTTAAGGTATTTTACAGCTGATCAGGGTGTAAGCATTGCATGCATATGAGGATTAATTGAGTGTAACCTATAAATTCCAATGCCAGCGGCGGCTACGCGCAATTAAGCTCGTGCCCGCGGGCGCTCGAGCTCCGGTGCCCTATTGTTAATCATGCCGTTGAACACAATGGGCCAGGGATATTAGCATACGGCCACCACAGAGGGGAACGAGAAAGAAATAAAAGAATGGAAGAGGGGGATGAAGGTGGGTCTATATGGCCTCACGTAGGCTACCTTTGCTTGTTAACAAATCGACTCCTGATTGATAGCTATATTGGTCCAATAGACTGCAGCTCGTGTGAAGTCGTTGTATTTTTCAGGTAACGCCCCGGTGGTCCCTGACGCCCCGCCCCCTTTTTCTTTAACGAACACCAAACAATAAAGAACAATAAAAAAAAAAAACTTCCATGAATATATGAAGACAGAGTGATGTGAAAAAGTTGAAACAATTCCACCGAGTAAAGTTATTAAAACCTCGTTTTGTTGGTTTTTATAAACGTTTCGTCGACGAACTTACGGTTTCTAGCTACATGCTAAATCTAAAGTGTGTTTATGTTCTTGTATGTCAGTCACGTAATTAACTTGCTTTTCTCCTCACTTGTCTTTTAGATTTTCTGAATTTGCGGCGAAAATACAGAAGACATCACTGTCCACACAAGCGCTGCCTGCCTTTACACTCCAGAGTCCCATTTCCCTGAGGTAAATTTACACACACACACACACACACACACTTTCCTCACACACGTTATCCTCATGTGGTTAATTACGCTCAATGACTTGTAGGGTTGAACCTCCAGTCTAGCCCACCTTTAAATAGCCCAAGTAGACAGGTATGAATAGTTGGCATTCTTTTACTTTAAAAAACCTCCAACAAATATTTGCCGCATACTTTAAATATCTGGACAGAGTCCACAGCAACACACCAAATCCTGCTCACTAACTGTACTTCATTAAAGATTTCAACACTCCATTGTGTGTGTGTGTGTGTGTGTGTGTGTGTATATACACCAAGGAGGACAAACCGGATTAAATAACAACTGTAATTAAGCTAGACATAGTAAAGGTTTAGTAAGACCTCTCTCTATCTCTCTCTCTCTCTCTCTCTCTCACACACACACACACAGTGTGTAAACAGTTCTGAACTAAATGACGGTGTAATTGTGGCATCCCTCAAGGTTTTAGACTTTCTCTTAGACTGGGAGAAGTAAACAAAGCACACACTCGCAAAAACATCACAAAAGAGCCGGTTAACTCAAATACACCACTGAAACAGTAACACACACACACATACACATACGCACAGAGGAATTGCACACACCCCCCACACACCCCCCATCTACCTGCCACACACACAGTAAAGCATGGGTGGCATTCACTAAATCATCCAAACACATTTTACCACAATGACACCATGTGTATAGAGACCAACACTTATGTACTCTAGAAAATGTCTCGTGCAAAATTACAGCTGGTCTAAACCACAGGGGTTGAGCGTCATGGTGTCTCAGAGCAGACAGGTTTATAGACTAGTCTAACTTCAGGTTTACTTGACAAGTAAAGCTCAGGACTGGAAAGCCTAGAAAAGTGAAATTTGGGCAGAAAGGCCCTCATTTCCAGATGAATTCAAAATATAGAACTATAGAAAATATTATGGAAAAACCTATGGATATGGAAGTATGGCCTTGAGACACTAAGACTCGAAGACTCATTCTCTGCACTAATGCGGTGTCTATTTTTGCGGTTTTCCTTTTTTTTTAATGATTAAATTGAACAACAGCAAGAAAACTGTACGCAGTAAGTCTGCTAAAATGTTACACAATAATCCGAAGTCATGTCTGTGTATACATTTATCTGTAAGAAAACACAATGCCTGGCTTAACACTACACTACTATGTGTTACTTCCTGCTGAACCATTAATCAGCACTAAGTTACTTAACCAGCAATGGGGCACTAACATACAACTTACAAGCTAAATTCAAAAACACTACTTAGTGTGCCTTTTAAGGACGTGTGTGTCGGCTGGGTGTTAATGTTGAAACGCGTGTGCGCGAGAAGCGACACCGTAACTGTGAGAACACACACTCCGTGCACCAGCCTAGCGGAGCCGCCTACTGTTTTCAGACACTTTGGAGGGGTCGTCACCTTTCACCCATCCTCTCTGACCCCCACACAATGAGCCAGAGCCAGTCCGGAGTTAACAAAACACACACGAAGAACAAATGCAAAGAGCACAGGGATTAAAAAAAAAATAAAATGACTACATCGGATTCAATACAGTACACTAATTGTGTGTGTTTTTTTTCTTTTTTTTCAGGTTATCTGTCCATTAAAGCGATGAAGGATCAGTGTGTGTGTGTTGTGTCAAAGCATCTAAAGAGTGCTGGGACAGACAAGATGTACTTCAAGACAGCCAAAGTCTTTCAGCAGCACGAATGACACACAGCTATGCAGTAAAGAAGTTTTCACACTCAGCTAGACTACGCCAAATCTAAGGATCTCTTTGGATCAACATGCCAACGTTATGAGATGTTTGTGTGGGCTCAAACGCTGTAGAAGAGGAAATGTGTATGGATATGGAGTATCTGTATGTACAGTATCTGTGTGTGTGTGTGTGTGTGTGTGTGTGTGTGTGAGAGAGAGAGAGAGAGAGAGAGAGAGAGATGAGACAGCATTTAAATCTTTTAAGCCGATGATCACTGACCGGAACACGACACGTTTAACAATAACTCAAATGTCCAAGACACTGAATTCCTCATCAATCTTGTAAATAGCATGAAATGAATGAAATGTGTTTATATGTAAGTTATATGCACTTCAAATGTTTTATTATTCTTATTAAATAAAATGTAGTTACTTTTCAAAACCATTGTCTTCAGAGAATTTTCTCAACATAAACAGGAAAATGTAAAAAAAAAAAAAAACAGATCAAATGTTATAAACTTTGTATAGGTTCAATAGAAAAGTGACTATTTTTCTAACTCCAAAAATTATCTATGATAATTTGCATGTATTTATTTGTACCCAAAAGCGTAAAATACAGGGCGGCGTCTAGGCCAGAACCGCAATGTGATTTACCGCAGCCTGAAAGTAACGCTGTGTGAAATCAATATGACCAAAGGGCAGGTATTAAATTAGTATAAACCTGTTTATAGATATTTATTATAAAAGATCAACTACTGATCCACATTATAATTCGGTTTTATAAAGAAGAACTGCGATAAATACAAGAAGTAGTTTGAAACCATCCAAATTTTATTATGAAAAAAAAAAAATTTTTAAATAAAAAGAAAATATGTACAGAACACTTTGCATTAAACATAAATATTAATCCCAGTCAGATTTGAAAGGTTAAAGTGATCCTTCTGTGCAATTCAGATTCAGAACCAAAAATCCTCCACAGATACATGATATATTTTATCCTAAATCAGTTCCTAATTCAGTAATTTCTTTACACTTCTCCATACACCAATGCATCAACTTGCTTTCACAGCTGGTGGATTGATCACTGAACGTTATTTTTTTCCTTCCTATTAATTCCTTTATCTGACAAGACCTGTTACCAGGGAAGCATGAAAACAATGTTAAGGAGAGGAGGCTTTTTTTTTTTTAACCCCCGTTAAAACCCTTGTGATTAGTCGACCACGGCCACTGCTGTCAGTCAGCAAACGAACACACAACAGACACGTGCATTAAAACCCTAGTCAAACACTCTGGCGGTCTTCTCTTCCCCTCTCAGTCTCTGGGCTGTTGTGATGTCAGCGTCAGGATCCTTTTGCTCAGCAGCGTGTTGTGCTGCTTAAGGTACTCGATCAGGTCTGCTTGTTTCTCCACCACCTCTTCGAGACAGGAGCCATCTCTATTTGACACAACACACGTTCGATACGGTTAGTCTTGAATAACAATATTCCCGACATACACTTTGTTATTTCTGCACACTAAACTTTAATGACTAGAGGTCATCACTAGCTCAGGTGTGTGTGTGTGTGTGTGTGTAATGGAAATGCAGTGTTTCTGTAAGGAAACAGAGTTTATATGATCTGTTTACAAACCCTTCAGCATGACCAGAGGGTGCGTTCGGGTGTGTGTTTGTTGGTGTGTGTTGGGCTCCGCCTATGGAGATGCTAATGAGAGATATGGGGGTGAGAGATAAAAGTTCTATCCCTCATTCTAAAGCACATTTGGTTACAGCTACGCAAATGCTTTTCTCGTGCTTTTCATTCTAAAGATCCTGTATAAAGTAATCGTTAACCCGTGATGTTGTTTTTATCCATCATGTTTGCGTATCTACCTAAACGTGTAAGATACATGAAGGGTGGTGTCTATGCCAGTAGAATAATTTTGCACCCACAATGTGATTTACCGCAGGCTGAAAGTAACGTTAGGAAATATGTGTGCAAATTAATATGACCGAAGGGCAGGTATTAAATTAGCAGAAGCCTGTTTCTGCCATTCGAAGACAACCACGGTTAAATATTTTTGCACGCAATACAATTTACACAAGTCCTACTTTGTGAACTTCCTGCATTGCTCAAGAGGGCACTAAATTGCACACTGTGTGGTTAACCACTTATTACGAAAAATATCTACTGCCGAACCTAACATCCTTACATACTTCAACCTCAATCGTTCTTTTCGTTCTCAGGAGCTCAGTGCACTGATCTAAAGGATCACCGTACCATGTGTATGCTACTATGTGTGTTACCTGAAGCCCATCTCCGTGTGTGTGTTGCTGGCAGTGGCAGAGAAGGTATGGGACTTCTCGTCTTCGGTGACATCTGGACTCGGGCTTTGCCTGTTAAACCTTGCCACGTGCACTGCAACACACGAACAGAAAAACTGCAAGCTAATTACTAGTAAAAAAATCAATATTATCATCATGCACTCTTACTTTTCCTGTGCTCTCTTTGTTCTCTTTCGCTCACTAAAAAGACTCTATGCAGAAGTATTTAGTAGCACAAATGACAGACGCACGTGTGAAGCGTTTAACTGTAGTAAGTACAAATCCCCATTGTGTGTGTGTGTGTGTGTAGGACAAAGTGTGTATCATTTTAAACTAGAATTTAAGTTGAATATCTACAGAATTGGACATTATGAATCACTTTGAACTGAGCTGAATTCGTAAAATTTGTATACTTGGTCCATACTGTTGCAAAGACAAGATACAGAGGTACCTTAAAGCTCAGCATCTGATGAGCTTCAATTATGCGAGATTGACACACACACACAAACACGCACACACACACACACACACACAAAGTAAACTTCTTCACCTGGAGGAAATGGCCTGCAATGGCCCATCCACTACAGTGAACAGACATCACCTTCAACAGAGCTGATGTTCTCTCTCTCTCTCTCTCTCTCTCTCTCTCTCTCTCTCTCTCTCTCTCTCACACACACACACTATACACATGATCGTAATTTGTCGAAAACATCTCTAACTACCTTTACATTTCTCCTCGCCGCGGCATTCTGTTTCAGCGGTGAGCAGAGCTGTGTCAGTTTAATGTGGAGAGGTTTATTAAGGGTAATTAGACACTTCCGTCGCCACACATCCAGAAGAGCTGAGGAATGCTCTTTTAGGGAAAACAAGAGCGGCAGATGGGGCACTCGGTGGATGTGTCACATTCCTCATATCTCTGTTAAAGAGTAGTGCTTCTCTCAGTCGGAGACATAAACACGGTCATGATAACCCCAAACATGCGCGCGCACACACACACACACACACACACACACACACACACACCTTTCTATATACAGGTGAGTTTCCTACTTCACTTCAAGATTGATGCTTAACTTTTAAACATAAAGTGCCTCAGACAGCACGCAGATTTTCTAAAATCATCGAGAAAGTGAAAATAACCTGAAATGCAGTTCACTGTATTGGATACAGCTCTCATATCCTAAGACATTAAAGCTGAAATTCGTGTTATATACTTTAAAAACCTTCTGACTAGGGGTGGGCGATATGACAAAAATATCATATCACGATTCTCGAAGGCATTTCTGCGATACACGATATGTATCACTGTATATAGATTTGCTATAGATATAGTTCCATTAAAAAAAAAAAATGACTGTTTTAAACAACAAATAAATAATAAATAATAGATTTGTTTTAGTTTGTAATAAATTCAATTTAATTTAAAATATTTAATTTGTAATAAATTCATTAAAAAATGACATTTAAAAAAAAAACCTTTAAAATGAAAAAAAAATTTTTTTTAATGTTACATACGTAGAATTTTTAAAATTACATACAAACCTTTAACATCACATCAGCTACTTCTAATAAATTTGTAATCATTATAATTTATTTTTAAACGATAAAAAGATATCACAATAATGGTATTATTATAATTTAATTTTTTACACTACGATATGTAGAGATTAGGTTGAGCGAAAAGAATTCTGACCCCTCCCCAAAAATGAGAAACTAGTGGAAAATTATATCCCGAATGTAGATAAAACAATAAAACAATAATCAAGATCATCAATCCTAAACATAGACACATTTACTAATCGCAAGCTTGGGATGATCTTCTATTGGCAGATCATTTCGCTATCTGAAATTAGGGAAAAAAAAAATGTCTAGAAATAAGCTTAAAAATCTTATAATAATCTGAGTGAAAAATATTAGATCACGGTTTCCTATGCTTGAGATATTTTCCTTTCTGAAATACAACAAGTTTAATTTTGAGTTTCCGTTTTTTGTCTCTCCCACCTGTCCGGCTCACGCTACGTTTCCACTGGACTTGTAGGACGCAGAACGCGCTTCGTGCCGCCTCTCTACCTGTTCGATCCGAAAAACACAACGGGACCGGATCTTCCTTGTGCATTAGGATGAGACAATACAAGTCCAACTCCCCTCCCTCGCTCCCTTTGAAGGGCCCTAAAGCGGCTTTGAAGTGCAGAGGCGGCATACGGCCCATGCAGAATGCTGCATTCATGTTCAAATGAAGAGGCAGAGAGAAAGAGAAAGAGAAAAAGAGAGAGAGAGAGAGAGAGAGATGTGACATCAAAGCCCCTGGAGCATGACTCTGGCCTAACTGCACCTTCCTTTAGGAAGAGGCAGAGAGAGATGGATAGAGGGAGATAAACGGATGCGCAGAGATGGGCAGATGGATAGGGACTGTTCATTAGCACAATAAACATGGAGTTTTAGGTGATCGATCAGATTGCGCCCAATGCGGCTAGATTTCACTCATACTAAGTAGCAAGGAAAAGCACAAACTACTTATTCTGATCTCACACACACACACACACACACACACACATACACACATACACACACACACTTGGATAATCTGTTAGCGGGCTTCATTTAAACAGCACTAAACCTAACAGGGTGTGTCTCAACGCATGGTCGATCTCCGGTGCACTAATCATCCAAGGAATCCAAGTGCTGATACGAGTGTGTGTGTGCGCGTGAGAGAGTGTCAATAGTAAGACAATGCTGTGGTTTATTAGGGTGGGGTAGCTTCAGGTTGCCTTGGGGCAAAAAAAAGAGAGAGAGAGAGAGAGAGAGATGTGTCCATCTCAGATCGCACTCTTTTCATTCTTACATGCTTTCTGACCTTACACAGGATGAAGCACAAAAACAGAAGAGAATGATGTGGGAATAAAAAGAAAAACAGAGTAGGAGGAACGTCCAAGAGAGAAAGAGAGAGAGACAGAGAGAGAGAGAGAGAGAGAGAGAGAGAGAGAGCCTCGCTGATTGTAATACAGCCTGGTGTGTGATCCTGAAGGGGATAAAGACAGTAGCTGAGGTATTGTAATGCGAGGCGTTTGCGGCAGGGGGGAGGTGAGTGTGTGTGTGTGTGTGTGTGTGTATGAGAGTTTTATAATGTATATGCAAAGAAGACCTTTAATGCTTTTCTTAGTCTTCCACTAAGGTTAAATTGAATTTCAGGCTCCCCCCCACACCCCCAGTATATACACTGCAAAGCTGAAAGCACCTGCATACACCAGAAGGCATACAACGGATGCAAGGAGCTCCACGCAGAT
>CM074943.1:10494539-10510075 GCA_037576815.1 Pangasius larnaudii | reverse complement strand
TCTCTCTCTCGGGGGTTCAAAATTTTTAAAATATCATTTAAAAAAAAATGATTTTTTCTTTAATTAATTTTTTTTTTTTAATAAACCTTTTTTTTTTTTTTTTTTTTTTTTTTTTTTTTTTTGGTTTTGTAGTCCCGAGACGGTGAAGGAGATTTTGAAATGCCTTCCCAAAGAAGGGGAAGATCGAGACAGACATGCACGCTGTGCCTGGTACCTGTCTTTCCTCATCAGACTTGCACAAATGAAAAAACTGGACCGCAAGTGTGAGTACTGGCTGTAAATCTCATCCACACCCAGCAGTATCAGTCTAAAAAAAAAAGAAATGAAATGATTTACTATTGCACCATCTTGGTCTTGTTTGTCCAGGATCCGAGACACTGTTTGTCTTGTTTGAAATGCTGAGTATTTGCAGAGCAGCAAGAACGTTAAAAATGCTGAGCGCAAATATGCACACGATGAAAGATAGACCCAAAGAGGTTTTTAGTTCATATGTTTCTGCGTTTTTTTTCCCTCCTTTCTGGAAGTTGGTGAGAACGAATGTCCACAAGCCGTCTTCAGGAAAGTGCAGAAGAACTTCACAGTGGAGAGTTTCGATAAAGGAAGGTTTGTGAACGTTCGGCTTTCTGGGAAATTTCTATGAAAGTGACCTGTGCTTAAAAAAGGGGGGGGGGACCTGTGCTGGTTTTGTAATCTGAAATGTTATTAGAGCTGTATTTCAGTGTAAGTCTATGCTTAAGGGGTGTACATTTTTATTTATAAAAAATTCTACAATATATTGTGATTTACAGAATATTATACGCACGATTCGAAGTGATTATGCATAATGAATGTCTATTCATCTGTTCATTCATATATATATATATATATATATATATATGTGTGTGTGTGTATATGTATGTATATGTATGTATATGTATGTATATGTATAATGCATATGACTACGGTACATATTTCTTTTTTTAAATGCACTGGCTGTAAAATGATTTCTGGAGATGATTCCTATGATGCTGTTTTTCTCCATTTCTCTCGCTTTCTCCCTCCCAGACTGAAGAGTACCGTGACCGCGTCTACAGTCATTAAGATCGCGTCCCACTGTCTTGCTTTGCTGCTTCATATCGGAGAGCAGAAAGTAGACCTCACACTCTTACACAGAGACCTGTTCATCAGCGAAACCAAGTCAGTCTCACACACACACACACACACACACACGGCTAGCCAAGCATTTCACTTTTCTATCTGCTCATAACTGTGATGTACAACGATTGGTTCATTTTCTACACTGGACTTGACAGGTTTATATTAATGCACTCGTTCTAATATGTTGTCATTTCTCTAGTAACAACTTACTGTACACAGGGACTTGTATAGTGTATAGTGTGATCTCTACATAAACTTGCTGATATGGTGACGCTTGCTGCAAGGAAATGTTTATGCAGCGTTTGTGGAAGGAGTCTCCAGTGTCAGCAGGGGTAAAGCTGTGCATAGCTGTTATAACATAAGCGATACCGTGAAGCTTGGAGGATGTTCCACAACTTCAAATGCAACTATGAACGGAAAAAAGTGTCGTTCTTTAATAAATAAATTGTACTCGCTGGCATATTGGTGTGGTATAAGAGGAATAAAACACTCTGCTGTTATATAGTGTATAGTCATATAACGGCACACGCACGTCTAAGCAGACGATTGTTTGTTTTTAGGATGCTGGAGGTGGCAAAGGCCATGGGGCTCACGCTTTCCCGCCAGTCCATCCACAGTTTGGAGGAGTCAGGGCTACAGGATGACCACAGGATGGCCTCGCTGGAGCTGCCACTCGTACGCTACGAACGGCGCATGGAGAGTCGGAAACGCAAGAAAATGAAATGAGTGGAATGAATCAATGCTACGTTTTGTATGTCCGTTGGTAGTCCGTCAAATGCAGTCCAACTTCAGTTCCTTTCACTTACTATTAGAGTGAAAAAAAAAAAAAAATGAAATAAACTTAGTGTATCTCTATCTATTAGCAATGCTGTATATGATTATACCAAAATTATCACAAATGATGTGATCTGATGACTCCTTACACACTTCCATTAGATGTCCGGTAGGTTTCAGGGAGCAAGAAAGACAAGTGAGTGAATGCGAGCTATTTCCGTTTTTTTTTTTTTTTCCCCCCTCCATGTTGTGAATAAAAATGAGTCATTTTCTTGTAATGAGCAAATCTCCTGTGCGCACCACACAGAGGACGGGAAGGCAGTCGATCCAACCTCGATACGTGTGGCTCATTAGAACAAGACCCAGATGTCAATATAGTGCTCATTTCCTGACAAGACTGCGGAACATCTGTTTATAGGAAAATAATGACTGGGCCAGATTGAATTATTCATGCCATGTCGTTCTGCTTGAACTCGCACGGGTGTGAGTTGTATTTAGGTAGAATATGGCTGCAGTTCATCATTCATTCACCTCCGGTTCTGGATTTCTGAAGTAGTAGATGATGATGTATTAACTTTTTTTTGGTAAAATTAGATACATACAGTTACCTTTAGAACTCCACTGACAGTTGTGTCATTTATAAACCATATAAACCAAGTAAAACAAGGCACGTTTGAAATGATTACCATATTTATCATTAAGACTGTACAACATGTATAAAAAATAAAGGCATACAGTAAAAATAGGCACATTTTAGACATCACATATTGCACTATTCAAGATAAAGGGCAAAAAAAAAAAAAACCAAAATAATCAAAAGAGAACTTTTTACAATGGTGAATTAATTACAGCAAAGAAAATCTCGACATACGCAGGTTCGATTCAGCTACATTTCAAACCTCGGAGAAGGAGATTTTTTTTTTTTATTATGTAGATTGTCACTACTAAGGTTTTCTTGCATTTGTACATTTGGCAGAAGATTTTATTCAGAGGGATTTACAACTGAGACAGGATACGATCCAAGTAGACAGCTTAGACATCTTAACCACTGAGCCATAACTGCCCTACCGCTTATTTACTGAGTGGTTGCCAGGTTGCAAGAGGAGGAGGGGGAGCAAAAAAAAAAAATCTCTCTGAAATGTGCACAGCAGCATAAACCTCAAGGGGCCATGCTGAGGCTGAATAACATCACCTCATGCTGTGGTGTTGCCTGTTATGCCAATGTTCCGTCCGTCGCTCAGGCGGGGGAGCTGCCGCAGGAACGAGCAGGACTCCAATTCCCACAGTGCACCTCACCTGTTTACAAACTATTCTGGGCCCCATCTGTCACTCGGGACGGACAGGGGAAGAAACCACGTGCTGTGCATCAGTCCATAACTTTCGTTCGCTCTGACTGAGAACCTCGTCGCTGGTTCTAAGGTTAGTACATGGATAAAAATAAATTGTTAAAGAACGTGAACGTATGACTAGCTCGCAGCTATATGCGTGTATCCAGGTATGTATGTATCTATAGTGACACCAAAGTCACGAACCTATCCTACATTTTTTGAAAAACTTTGGTGAGTTTGACATGGTTTTAGTTTTGGGTTGATAGTCAATTGGTTCCTTGTCCACATGTTGTTGTTGTTGTTCTTTTGGCTGCTCCCATTAGGGGTCGCCATAGCAGATCATTGGTCCGCATATTTGATTTGGCACAGTATTTTTTTTTAAAACGCCAGATGCCCTTCCTACCGCAACCCTCCCTGATTTTATCCGGGCTTGGGACCGGCACTTGGAGTGCACCGTCTTGTGCAACCCCAGTGGCTGGGATCAGTTCCCTGGCCCAGCCCGCAGCCTAGCCACTAGTCCTCCAGGGACCCCTCAGCCTATCTGCATACAGATGTGAAAAATATTCCGCTTCAAGGCTGCAGAGATCAAAAGTGAACCAGAATTCAACATGAACAGTTTAAACAAGGACCTCTGCAAAACTTCTGAAACCAGTGGACCTGGGTATCACATCCTTCCTTTGGTAGCTCTACAGAGACAGTTTCAGTAAGCGCAGTCCCTTTTCAACCCCGTCTGTGTATCCTCTTTCTTTGTCCCATGTGTTGGAGGAGTAGATGTGCTGTATCTGGCATGTAACTTGGGAGACTAGCTGACCAGAACACAGTATTGAGGGAACAGTGTCTTTCAAATATAGCTGGTAGCCTGGGAAAACCTTCATGGCCATTTTGACATCCGGGATCTGATTACAAAGCAAATCGGTTAGGCTAAATTCATTTCACTGGCTATCCAACAACTTGACCAAAATTCACCGTGTACGGAACTTATGCTTAGCTAACAAGGTTTTACATCAGACCACCACACATATATCCATGCCATTTTCACCCATCTCCGAGTTGTCGGTTACTAAGATAAAAGTTCCTTGAGTTAATATTTATTTAGGACGGTGTCCCTAAGTGCTTTAATCCAACACCTAATTTCCGTAGGTGCAAAAAGTGACATCAGTCCCTCATAGAATGCAGCAGAAGATGCTGCCGTTGTTATGGCAGCCGCTCTCTACAGTGGCAGTGATTCTGCTCGTCATGCTAATGGCGAGGTGGGCAGGGCGCGACGAAGGGGCAGAACTTGGTGGATTGTTGCTGAGAGGACGAGGCGGTGGGTTTTCCAGAGCCCAGCTTGTGTTTGGTCTGAGAAGTAAGAGAATGGACGATTAAGTGGAAAAGAAAAAAAAAAGCTCTAATTTTGCAACCAGAGAGAGAACACACTTACGTCTCATTTACCTGTGTGTGAGCAGAGTGTTGCTGAGCACGACACACTCTTGGTTGAGCGGGTCAGTGTATATGTGCGGCTTATTGTTGTCAGGGTAGCCCTGGTACACCAGATTTTCCTGGATCACACCTCGGACCCTCTCTCTTACAGCGATAGCACAACCACGCAAAGACTGCACACGATTCCTCAGAACCTGCAAACAAGGCACATGCAATATACCGGGGTTTTTTTTTAAGTATTAGTTGAAGCAGTGAGTAGATACAGTTAGAAATCCCAAGCAAAGCTTACTTTCACATCTGCACTTTCTATCAGTCGTATCCCGACTGCCCCGTTCCCGGCCACGTCGTTTTCCACGATCTGGCCGTCACCACGGAAGCACACGCCAGGGTAACTGTTACCGTAAATGCCATTGCCTCGGAGCTCCACTCGGCATTCTCGGTCTACCGTGATTCCGGCCCTGCCGTTGCCATGGACGCAGTTGCTGACCAGTCGCGTCAGCTGCACGCTCTGAACGATGGCCACGCCTGCCGCCCGGTTGCCGGCCACCATGTTACCCACCACATTCAGCGCCTCACTGCTTTTCACATACACGCCCACTGCTGTGTTACACAGACACGAAACGATAAGCCAATGGAAAGATCGTGTTCTAACTTATAACCAGTGAAAACACAGGATTTAAAAGAGAACAAGAGAGTACTTTTAATGAATGCCTGGAGCTTGCGTTGCAAAGAACAGAAATGGATAGTGAATAAAAAACTTGTTGAACGCAAGTGTTAAGGTGGTAAGAGGAATGCAGAGGCAGTATTTGCCAGTCAGTCTGGCTGAAGATATTCGGTCATCCAGGTCATCCATTCTGAAAGACTGATAACAGTGATTCAGAGAGACATAAAGAATTATTTTTTTCCCGTAGAAAGGATCCCATGTTATTTAGGAGGTGGGGCACGCGTAAAAGTACCTGCGACATTAAAAATGAACATTCGATTAACTATTTATTATTTTAATTAAGAATGGAGTCAGTCATGTTATAAATGTACTTATGTTATATAACATCCACATTAACCACTGATAACCAACCACCAAAAATGTCAGTGACTGGGTAAGGAGGATATTAATCAGAGAAACAACAAGAGGCCAATGATAACTCTGAAGGAGCTGGAGAGATCCATAGCCCAGAAGCTGTTCACAGGACAACTATAGACTGGATCCTGCACAAAGCTGGGCTTTATGGAAGACTAGCGAGCCATATTAAATCCTGTTGGGATGTTGCAAAAAAAGACACATTTGCAAGCATGTGGAAAAAGTTTCTCAGCAATAATGAGACCAAAACTGAACCTGTTGGCACAAAGCAAAAAAAAAAAAAAATTGGCAGAAACCCAACCCTGCTTATATAGTGAAGCATGGTGGTGGAAGCATCATGCTGAGAGTTACCATTAGCAACTCAGGAGCTTCTCTGACTAATTCCTTGAACATGAATGAGTAACAAAACATCTTCAAAGTACACTACAAGTCATGCCATGACCTGCTACTACTATTACTACTACTACTACTCTTCCATGTATAATTCAAGTTTTCAATGTTTCTCACCTCCATTTTGGCTTATGCAGTTATTCTCCACTAAAGCCACAGTGATTGGGCGGCGGGTTGAGAATCGCTCGTCCTCACTGTCCATGTCGCTCTCCCATGCTAGCAGCTCACCTTCTTCATGAAAGTTCTCCTGGCCTCCTCTCTCCCTCTCTCCTCCTCCTCCTCCTCCTCGCTCACTGCCTGCTGAAAATGCTGGATCCTTCCGGCAAAACACGGCCAGCCCATACATGCGATTATGGGTTATGTAGTTTCCGATCAGCTGCGGAAGGCTCGATAACATCACCCACACACCACAGCCCCTGTTGCCTACCAGAACAAATGTGAGAGAACTGAACGGTTTAAGCTCTTCATGCGTTCAAGTGATGTTAAGATTATTTAAAATGCTTTTGAATGTTCTACTTCACATAATTAAAATTATACATTATTTTTAACGCGACCAAATATGTTAACTGCTGGTAAATTTGCTCAATTTGCACTGACAACTTATCAGATAGTAACGTATCAGTGACCAAACCATCAACAATCCATAACAACCTCCAATTTTCCACGGTCACTACAATCACCCAAGCTAGATTGCTAGCTAGTATGATTTTGTTCATCACTTACATTAGCTAATTTAGCTGTACTGTGGACAGAATAAAACAGACGGACCTTTAGAGGGAGAAAACGGCATTTTAAGGAGACAGGAAGTTCTCACCATAGATGTGGTTGCCCTCAATGAGACCCCTTCCTCTCTCCCCCACCACCACTCCGTCAGAGTATCCATGACAGATGAAGTTATTGCGCAGGATTGGATCACCTCCTCGACGGATGTCAGCACCACCCCACTGATTCTGCCTTATCACATTCTCTAAAAGCAAAGAAATAGATAAGTTAGACAGACAGAAAAAATAAAGATAGGGTTTTCATCTGCTTGATACTGATAAAGAGCTGATGGTCAGACTTTCTTTTTTTTTTTTTTTTAGCATCAGACAGTTTCACAGAGATCTTGATCTAAATTCCTAACAGATCTAAAGTTTAACAGCAAGAACGAGTCCTAATACCCCTCACTGTAATCTGTCTATTACAACATACACTTTGTATTTATTGAGGCAGATTGTATTGATAGTTAGCGATTAGCATTCGGTTTATGCTGCGTTGCAAATTAGGAAAGGTTGCAAATTAATTCCCCCACCTCCAACCAGTCAAAGTCACAGAAAACACCTCCTCAGCTTGAAATGTCAACTCATCAACTTGGCATAGTCTTCTCAACTACCAGTTCCTTCCGTGTTTACGGAGTGACATCAAATCAACATGGCCGCTCACACTGTGAACAATGTAAACACCCCCCTTCTCTACTTTTAAATTAATTTTTTAGCAGTATTAGCTTTAGATCAATTCATATACAGACAAATTACTCAGTTAAATCTATAACACTGACAATACTAATCATTTTGAGAAGGTAATTATCAACATTAGAGTTATCACTGGCTAGTTCGCTGGCTAGCTTGTTGCTCCGCTACTCGCTATTGTCCAGTGTTGTTACTGTACTGCAATTTCAGTCCACTCAAGATTAAAAGTGCAGTTAAACTATCTTTTTATGAGCTTTACATACTCTTACAGAGCTAACAAAAGACACATTTTCGTGAAGGCGTCCATGTTTTTCTCCCAATTCACACGTCAAATGTGCCGAAGTGGGAAACGACGTTAATATACATAACTTGCAAATTCCCACTTACAAGGCACCATGAACGCAGCATTATTATCATGCTAGCTAACATATGAGAGCTGTTGTTAGTCAGTATTAGCTAATGGTTTCCCACATTCCTTGGTTCCTTGTTGAAAGAGGCACTAATTTACCAGCAGTACAGTAACAGCGGACGTCTATTCGTTTATGAATTTGTTTATGAATATTTCCGCTAAGCGGATACTGGAAATGGCGGTAACCTCATGTGCTTCAGTGATCAATCTGTGTAATGTATATAATCAGACATAATTAATGATCATACAAACCAGTAATCAGTCCTCTTCCATTCTCATTAACAGCAATGCCAGCAGCAAGACCTTGGAATATGTGATTTCCACTGACAGAAAGGAAAAAAGAGGGGAAATGAGTGTTTGTAGTGTATTTGTATGTGTATATGCATTTACGCTTATTAATTAGACTTTATCCAAAGCAGTATACGCGTGAGGTGGAATCAAATGCAGTACAGTTAAAGACTGTAGCTAATCTTTTTCTTTTTCAACACTGTCAGTTTCTGATCATAGCGCTCAACTCGGCAGTGATATTGAGCGCTGGCACAACAGTAGACGGCCTACAGGGGTTTTTTCCACCATGTTCAACTCCAGAGCCACAGATCTGACTCTAAACTAGCTGGGAGGGATTGGACGGTGATGTGCAACCCGTGGCTCTTTCACACAGCACTTATCACACACAATTCACTGTACCACAGGATTTTATTTAGATTTAATTTGGTTTAAATGACAAAAGAAAATACCAATGGGAGGAATTCCTTCAGGAGCATGCAGGAATGGGATTAAAAAAAAAGTCTCACAGTCACCTGTTAATGATCCTTTAAAGCAAAAGGGTTTTTATTTCCCCCACCGTAGTCTTGTGCCGTTGGCTATAGAATTGACATTATCTTTTACTTACATTTAGACTGTTTTCATTACTTTCTGCCTGCATCTCCTTACCATCTGCCTCACAGTTTTTTCCAACACCCACAGACTAGTAATGCATTATCAACTAATCGACTACCCCTACTATATAGTAAGTGTACCTAATAATCTGGTAACTTAGTGTAAAGTAACTAAGCAAGCAAACCGAGGGCTTGCTATTAGGGGAAAATAATCAACAATGATGATTACATTGTTGTTCAGAAACTGCTGATCTCCTGAGATTTTCACACACCACAGTCTCTAGAGTTTACACAGAATGGTTACAAGGAGTGAGTGACAGATCTGTGAGTGAGATGCTTTGTTGAGAAGAGAGATCAGAGGAGAATGACCAGACTGCTTTGAGCTTTTCTGCTCACCACGGTTGTAAAGAGTGATTGTACGAGTTACTATATCCTTCCTGGCAGCTCAAACTAATCTCGAACTGAGCTCTTGACCCGTATCATGTGCATGATTTTATGCGCCGCACTGTTGCCACATGATAGTTGGCACTGTTGGCTGATTAGATACCTGCATCTTACAAAACGCTGACACTGGAGACTCCTTCCATAAATGTTAAATAAACGTCTACTCGCAGAAAACCTCACCATATAGACGATTATACGCATTTTAATTCTGTCATGCAAGTCCCTGTGTAAGTTGTTACTTTAGAAATAATAACATTATATAACATTTATCAACTCCTTCTGACCAATCAGATTCGAGCATTCAACAGTGCTGAGGTTTAAGGAATAACATTTATAAGCTGTCCATGTAGCTAACCAGATGAAGATAATACAGAGGCTTGTAAGACAGACACACACACACACACACACACACACACACACACACACACAGATTCTGTGCTACCTGACCACAGGATTGCCGTTGAAAAGAATGTAGACTCCGGCTTCTTTGTTGCCGTAGATCTGGTTGCTGCGGATGGAACCTTTCCCGTTGCCCAGGACGACGATCCCGGAACGTAGGCCGCTGTGGATTTTGTTACACTGCAGCCGTGAAAAGAGAGGGAAAGGAGAGAAAAGTGGGATTAATAGCATTCGATTTTTAGAAGAAAAAGACTTAGAGGTTCTCAGACTATCAAAGCTGTGTTTTCCCAGCACCAATGAAGACTAGATATGCTTTGGGACGACCTAGTATAAATAATATGCTAAATATCATTTAATATCTACCGTATTATCATTTTCTAATTAAATGTATCAGAATTGTCGGATCAAAGGTCACACATAAAATGGATACTCTTCTGTTATTTTTTTTCCAAACCACATTTCTGTTCATTGAGCTGAAAAAAAAAAAAAAAAAAAAAAAAAAAAAAAAAAAACACTATTTGCAAAGCACCAAATCAGCAATAACTTGAGTCCAACAGCCAGGAAATCAACTCAGTGGGAAGTTAATAGTTACCAGGATGATGGGATTGGCTCCTTTGCGTATGTCTAGTCCTGCTTCGCCGTTGGAGTGGATGTTATTTTCAGCGATGAGGCCTTGAGCAGAGAGCCGCAAGAAAACACCAGATGCTCGGCACCCACTCACTTCGTTACGCAACATCACCATCTAACACAGGAAGAGAGATCCCCAGTAAATATGCTCAGACTTCCCAAGAAGTATTTGCCATAAATGGTCGTTTTGTTTTTTTTGAATGACAGGTCACATGTACGGGAGGATCAGCCAGACTTTATCAGAGTTGCATGCTGAAAGATCACCATTAGGCTTCTGTTAGTATTAGTATTAATTTCATTTTATTATGGTGACTCTCAAAATTTGAAACGTGTTTCCACACATGTTCGCTTCCTGATACAGCTGAGCAATCCCGAGAATTTTGTTTGAGGGAATAACCTCAAATAACCTCAACCCTATACCCTAAATAAATGCTGAGTAACGTTACGTGGCAACATGTCCTCCTGTCATCAGACATGATTGTTTATGTGTGAGAGCGAGAACATTTCAGACGCTGATGCTGTAACTTCCACATTAGCTAACTTTGGATTGCAACTGCAATTGTGGCACTTCTGTCTTTTGTTTTTTTTTTGTACACAAATGACCTGTCCTGTCCAATGTTCCCTTTAAGTATTTACGATGTATACGGCTAAAGCATGTGGTCCAACGCATCAGAAGTTAGTCTTCGTCATATATAACGAAAGGTTTTACATAAAAGAAGATTAAGTAAGGAATAAAACCCAAGTGAGGTGTTATAGGAGAAAAGAAAAACCTCAGCAACAGGGTCCTGATGCACAACAAAATTAAGTTTTTATAGGTTTATAGTTACGATTAAAACTACCTGCCTTGACTTTGCGATGTCACTGTTGAATCATTTCTCACTGGTAACGCATGAAGGCAATAAGGTTAAGATTAGATACATTGGGTATAAGACTCTTAGTTAGTTCGTAGTACAATCAACCCAGTACAACATATTCTTGAGTGTCAAAGATGATATTTCTTCTCTGATAAAGCTATAGACTAGGTATGCCTAATATACCGGTCATTTTTATTTAAAGGCCCTATGCTAAGATACAAAGATATAGTGCGTGTTCGAGATTAGCCAGACGGTTAACGTTCACCTCTCTGCTTACCTTGGCATACTGGATGCAGCGCACTGCATAGTTGAGTCCTCGGAACACGTTGGCTTCCAGTCTCGCCTGGGCATGGTTGCACAGATGAACGCCCCCTTTGCCATCACGCAGCAGGCAGTGGCGCAGTAAGCAGCCTTGCACTGAATTTGCCAGCTCCTGTGCCTCAGCATCCCTCTGCAGCTCTGCACTTAGGCTCAGCAGCACAGGAAGCATGGAGAAATCAGGCTTCCGCGGCTCCGAGAAGTGCGCAAGCCCATGCTGCTCGTAAGAGAGCGCGTAACCCGAGTTATTTCCATTCTCTATTTTTTCATCGTCACCAGAATCGCTGGATGTGTCCATGCTGTCATCCTCGATCATAGTACCCTCCTGGCCTGAAAGCAGACCTCCATTAAGGGGTTTCGATTTGGTCCAGCCAGTTTCCCAGTCCATGTCCTGTTTAGTCCAGTCCTCTAGGGCAGAATCTCTGGGACTTACTCCACCCAGGTTGTCTTTTGCGTCCTGACTGCTCGTAGACATGGTCGAGACGGTTAACATTTTGGCCAAAGCAGCCAGGTGTTTACAAGCCCAGTTGCGCTCAGAAACCGGTGGGCCTTCCACAGTGACAGAGGCAGAGTCACCACCGGAAAACTCACAGCTGTCCATTAGGCTGATGGCCACACCCAGAAAGTGGGCGGAGCTGCCCTGGGCGAATGAACAGAAGCGAGCCTGGCAGGTGCCCGGTCCTCTGACATGCAACTGACAGCCCTCAAAGTTGCAGTTGTCCAACTGGACATGACCTGAAGCTGTCTAGTGAATGCAAAACAGAAAAATGTTAGGTATTTCATAATCAAGATTTCATCACTTTGGAATTTTGGCACCTTTTTCCTGTCAAGTCCCAAAATTTCATATTGGAATATCGTACTGGAAACTCATATTTGTATTTTCATTTCATACAAAAGACAAATCAACAACCCAACTCTGTGCATGCTATATATATAAAAAACTGTGAAGTGTGTGCGTGTGTGTTTGTATTTGCTCACCTTATACACCACTGGTGAAAACCAGGCTGGCATCAAAACCAAATTACACAGCCTGGCAGTGGGGCACTGCTGATCGAAGCTCACCAGCAAAGCCACGTCACCAAGCTTCCCCATCCCTACGATCTCAACAGGCACTTTCAGAGTCACCTCTGCCTGCTCTTCATAGATGCCCGGGTGGAGCAGCAGCCTATCGTATGGCCCAGCGGTCGCCAGTGCCCCTCTCAGTGTCTCGTAGCCATGCCCGGGCACGGAGCCCACATGCCACACTTTCCTGTCCTTCCTGCGCCGGAACAGGTGCAGGCAGGTAGACGAGTGGAGCTCAGCTCCATTCTGCGTCCATGTGCGGCTGGCCAGGGCTTGTTGGCGCAGCGCCTCGCGCCAGGATGGTGGTGCCAGGTGAGGTCGACGTGGCCAATTTGGATGCCGCCACTCTGGGAGGCCCAGACAAAGCTGGCGCCAGCGCGTGCTATCCAGGCTCAGTACGAGTTCCCGC
This sequence comes from Pangasius larnaudii, assembly GCA_037576815.1. Taxonomy (NCBI): domain Eukaryota; kingdom Metazoa; phylum Chordata; class Actinopteri; order Siluriformes; family Pangasiidae; genus Pangasius; species Pangasius larnaudii. The sequence goes on along the minus strand of CM074943.1, from coordinate 10,497,098 downwards.
CATGCGTGGCAGACCAGGCAACAACGGCCCAAGTCAGCCAAGGGTAGATAAGCCAGGATAAGACGCCACAGCTCTGCGGGCAGGCTGGATGCCTCCATCGCTGACGCAGTGGGTTAGGGCATATGCGGGGAAATCACCTGGAAGGGAAGAAAGGGAAGATACGTACATACACTTGTATATGTGAGAGCAATAGACCTAGTAAACATACACAATACAATGCATACAGGACTACACTACCATAGCTACACTGAAAAGTGCAGTAGTGCAGATTAGTAGTTGTTTATAAGACGGGGTTTATAAGCTTCCGTGCTGTTAGACCTAAGCTTATTTAAGAACAGATCTATGGATCTAGGTTATATTTTTGTGCACTGATCTCCAGAGTCATGCATCTTCTACTACAGAGTAGTGCACACCATCTACAAAATGCAGTCTGATATTGTACTGAAAATAACCTCTAGCTAGAAATGTACATCATCCCGTGATCAGAAAGCTGTCATCTTTCATCTGAAAACCGCATTCAGGCAAAAAAAAAAAAAATGGCCCAGAAAAAGCAGCAGGAAGCTTCTCGTGCAACTTTTGAGCTTCACGCTACGGCAGAGGAAGAGGCATCAACACAGTATGACGTCAAAATCTTTCCACACGCAGGGAATAGATAGTAACAGCATTTAAACCTACCTCCTGCTCCATCGCTGCCGACTGCGGCTTCATTTTTCAAGCCAAAGCTTGAATCGCTCGCATCACATAAACATCACGAGCGCCTTGTTTTTTCCTCGCGCTCGCTCCCGTTTTCTAAAGGCGTGGAAACAGAAAAGGGGGGGGCGTGGTTTAACGGTGTTCTCACAAAGGGGCGGGGTCAGTGGGTTACGTTCTAACAGCACAGCGTGCATTTCTGTTATTTTCTACCTAATTCGAAAACAAATAATACAATATAATAGATATTTGTATTATACAATGTGTATAATTGTTTTGTTTTTTTTGTGGGGGGGGTGGGGGTTGATTTTTTTCCTATACTAACCCTGTAGTCTTTTTCACTGAAAAAAAAATTACAAATAGCAAATCAAAATTACTAATATTTTAATATTTAAAAATTAAAAGAAAGGAAGGGCTCATGATCCAGTGCATACCACATCATCTGTCATACATGGTGGAGGTAGTGTTATGGCATGGGCATGTATGGCTGCCAATGGAACTGGTTCACTAGTGTTTATTGATGATGTGACTGCTGCTAGAAGTAGCAGGATGAATTCTGAAGTGTATAGAGCTATACTTTCTGCTCAGATTCAGGTTTTTAATGCTGCAAAACCAATAGGACTGCACTTCACAGTACAGATGGATAATGAAAAAATAAAAATAAAACTTACAATTAAAGCAGCCCAAGAGGCAAAGAAATGAAATGTTCTTGAATGGCCAAGTCAGTCACCTGACCTCATGAGAGAGAGAGAGAGAGAGACGGGGAGAGATAGAGTGTGTGTGTGTGTGTGTGAGAGAGAGAGAGAGACGGGGAGAGATAGAGTGTGTGTGTGTGTGTGTGTGTGTGAGAGAGAGAGACGGGGAGAGATAGAGAGAGAGGGAGAGAGAGACGGGGGAGAGATGGAGTGTGAGAGAGATAGAGAGAGAGACGGGGAGAGATAGATAGATAAATAGAGAGAGAGAGAGGGAGAGGGAGAGAGAGAGAGAGACGGGGGAGAGATAGAGTGTGTGTGAGAGAGATAGAGAGAGAGACGGGGAGAGATAGAGAGAGAGAGAGAGAGAGAGAGAGAGAGAGAGAGAGAGAGACGGGGGAGTGGCGCTCCAGCAGCAGTGAGTGACGTCATTTCAACATGGCTGCACAGGACGAGCTAAGTAAGTTTGCCTGCCTTTTCGTCTTTATTTCCTCAAAATTTCGGCTATATTTAATATTTTTTTCTCTCAATGCCTTTCATATCAAGAGCAAAGGACTTTATATTTATTATGAATTTAAATATTGGCATACGGCTGCGCTGTAGAACGGGGAGCTAGCCGACAGCTCAGTGCTTGCTAAAGGCCCAGTGCACAGTCATGGTGCAAAATGAAAGTGGTTTTTATCTGGTTTGGTGCGTTAGGATTTCCTTCTGTGCACGAAATGCTTTATTAATGTCTTACATTTGCTTATTGCTTAGTGTCACTTAAAAGAGACGTGTGAAATAAGTTAACTGTGAACATTGAATGAACCTTAGTCTCTGTGCGTTGGTTTAAGTTTGCTAGCTAGCCAACATGCTAAACAAATAGCACAATAGCTAGTTATGTCAGGTTTAATTTGCTTGTTTACTTGTTTGTTCAACTGTAGATTAGTGTTGGGTGATTTATATTGTGAGGTGAGGTATTGTTTAAGCTCTAGCTACAGTTAGATGAGCCTAATTTCTCAGTTTATATGTATATTAATGCAGTATTATATTATGCAATTTGTCATATATATATATATATATATATATATATATATATATATATATATATATATATATATATATAAACACACACACAGATAGACAGATAGACAGTAAAAAAGAGAGGTGTTGTGTGGATAGTAGCGAGATGTACAAA
>CM074943.1:10462014-10477412 GCA_037576815.1 Pangasius larnaudii | reverse complement strand
GTGTGTGTGTGTGTGTGTGTGTGTGTGTGTGTGTGTGTGTGTGTGTGTGTGTGTGTGTGTGTGTGTGCGCGCTTCAGGAATCAGTCCGGAAAGCAGCCGATTTAACTCTGAAGACGCTCAGTAAGGTAAATATGTGATTGTATTTGAATGATTTGCATGTACTAGCGCTCAGATACTATCATTAATATTAAAATTGTGTGTGTGTTTTTTTATTTATTTAATTTTTTTTGCAGATATGTGTGCGAACATGCGAATCTACAGGCGCGTCGGCTAAAAGAACAGTCGGTGTGCTCCTGCCAATCCTGCTAGACAAAGGCATCGTCAGCAACGTGGCTGAGGTGCGCACTCTCAGGTACGAAAGGGTTTCTATTAACTTAACATGCAAGTGGTGCGTCTGTTTTTGATCGTCATGCCCGAGTGTGTGTGTGTGTCTGTGTGTGTTAGTATCCAGACTCTTGTGAAGATCAGTAAAGCAGCAGGCAGCTGCCTGAAACCGCACGCCCCTCGCCTCATTCCGGCTTTGCTTGAGGCACTGAGTGTACTCGAACCACAAGTGCTCAACTACCTCAGTCTGAGAGCCACAGAGCAGGAGAAGGTGAGCAGCAGTTACCGTACCTCACAGAAACGGAGACTTGTACGAAATCAGTGAAGTGCAAATGAAACGTATTCGCAGCGTGAAACCTGAAACTGTTCTCCTCTCGTCCCAGAGTGCAATGGATACAGCCAGACTGAGTGCAGCAAAGTCCTCACCCATGATGGAGACCATTAACATGGTATGAATTCATAAGGCGTGCGCCAGACTAGCGCTCTGTTGCTGTGCCAAAACCTGCATTATGGCTGCCGGTAAATGGATTTTGCCGGATACACCCCGGAAACTAAAAGCACTTACGGGGCTTTTCTGATGAGGTCGGGATTACCTGGCCGAAAGCCCTCCAAAATTTCACTCTGATCGTGCGACCGTCATTCTAAAAACGCATCACGTGTTGTATTATGTGTAATCTAAAATGTTTAATACCTTTTTTGTCCGTATTTTTTTTCACACACATTATGTATTTTTTTTTCTCCTAATATCTGTTTGATTACTGAATTATTTAGAATGCAGCACTCATGGATTCTTGATTCTGATTGGTCAGAAAGGGTTGATTAATTTTCTATCACAGCACCTCTGCTAGTAGGCTACGTTATCGTTTCTATAGCAACAGTACTGACACAGGGACTTGTATTAGCATGTTTGGATGGAGTCTCCGGTGTCGGTGCTTCATCAGCATGCGGCAAAGTGTCGTCTTCTTTACTTAATGCCTAACGATGTTTGTTTGTGTGTGTTAGTGTTTGCAGCACTTGGATGTGTCCGTGCTAGGTGCGCTGGTTCCTAAACTTTGTGATTTACTGAAGAGTGGAGTCGGTCTTGGAACCAAGGTAAACGTGTAAACATGTTGTAATGTACGTGTATGTGTGTATATAGGTGTGTGTGTGTTATACACAGTTATATATATATTTGTGTTTTACAGGGTGGCTGTGCCAGCGTGATTGTGTCACTGACAGTACAGTGTCCTCAAGACCTCACGCCTTACTCAGGTAGCTAATGTACTATCCACACAACGCTGCATCTAAACAGTCACGCACACGTCTATACTACACCTTCACTGTTTCCGCGTATGTGGCGTTTACATTTACAGGTAAACTAATGAGTGCACTCCTCAACGGCATCCACGACCGCAGCACCGTGGTTCAGAAATCTTTCGCCTTCGCCATCGGTCATTTGGTCAGGGTGAGTGCGTGCACTTTCTAACGTCCACCAGCAGTAGTCAGAAAGAGGGAACGCTGGAATGAAATGAAAGGTGGTTCTTCCTTTCCTGCAGACAGCAAAGGACAGCAGTGTGGAGAAGCTTCTGCAGAAACTCAGCACCTGGTACCTGGAGAAAGAAGGCAAGGTTCAATTTATTTATTTCCATTTCCTTTTCCTTGTTCCTTGATATCTTTATTTTTCTCCTTCTCTGTTCCGCAGAGGCCGTATACAAGTCATCATGCTGCTTGACGGTCCATGCCATCAGTCACTACAGTCCTGACGTGTTGAAGGCTCACGCCGGCGTGGCGCTGCCACTGGCATTCCTGGGCATGCACCAGCAGCCTGACGAACAAGGGGACAGCACAGACGCCAACCTGTGGGCCGAGGTCTGGCAGGAACACGTGCCTGGTAAAGAGGGACGGGGTGAACGAGAGGAACGAAACGTTCACAGGATTTGTGAATGAATCTTGTCTTGACGACAAACTTGCGTTTTGAACAGCAGGGCAAAATTCAGAAAATGTCAAATAATCGCAGCCCATGCCAACCTGTGTTCTGATTTTTTTTAAAAAAAATTGAATTCCTTATTTTCAGGGGTCCAAGCACTGCTACTTCTACTACTTCTTCTTCTTCCTCCGGAACCATAAATCCAATCGAGCTGCAGTTTGGTGTACTGCATCGTCGTACTAATCTGCAACCGGATTTTTAGCGAGGACTTGATCACTTAAAAAAAACATGGCCGCCATCAGCCAATCAGGTTTCGTCCGGCGTATCACAGGGTTAGCATTGAGCTACAGTGCTGGACTTTGAACAGCATGTTCTTCTGTGGTCTCTTTATTGGCAAGAACTGACCCCTGGGGGCACGTTTTTGACGACGGGGGCTTGGACCCCACAGATCACCATGATCTTTTTAGCTCATCTGAGATTTTATTCAGAGTAGTTGTTTCTTATTATATTAGTAATGCATATGGCTTTTATTAGTTGTAATCAACTGGCTATTTCCAGGTGCTTTTTAAAAAAAAAAAAAAACGGCCACGTTAAAGTACAGTCGGTCTTTCAGAGCAGTGTAAAGCCTAGTAGAATGTGAGTGTTTTAACATGAGCTAACCCCTGCATCATTCTTCTCTTCCTCCCCCTTTATCAATCTCTGTAGGCAGTTTTGGTGGAATCAGGCTGTATATGACTGAGCTCATAGCCATTACCCAGAGAGCTTTGCAGTCTCAGTCGTGGAAGATGAAGGCTCAAGGTGGAGCAGCCATGGCAACCATCGCCAAGCAACAGACAGGCTCGCTTGTGGCACCTCACTTGGGGATGGTGCTAAGTGCATTACTGCAGGCGCTGGCCGGACGCACGTGGGCCGGGAAGGTGAGCACACACACTTTAGAAATGAGCTGACTACAAGTGTACAGAACATCAGGAATGCAAGCTGTGTGTGTGTGTATATATATATATATATATATATATATATATATATATATTATTCTGATTAAAAATGTTGTTTAATATGACTGTTCATAGTTATTGGGACATGTATTTTATTACATGTTCTCTATTCGCAGTAGTTTTTCTGTATAGTAATGACACCATTTTTTTTTTAAAAATTTTTTATCTGTCCTTTCAGGAGGAGCTGTTAAAGGCTGTTGGGTCCGTGGTGTCACAGTGCAGGTTAGTCAGCTAATGATTCCTTCTCCTTTCTTCTCATACATGTCACAACGACATACATTTAGACCATCCTTATATGATCTCAAGACTCTTGATATTGTGTGTGTGTGTGTGCGCGCGCAGTGTGGAGCTGCAGAAACCTGCAGCGGGTCAGCCAACCGTGCGTCAGGTGTTGGACACAGTGTTTAAGGAATGCAAAAAGGAGAGTCTCGTTTACAAAATGGCCGCCTTGCGCAGCGCGGCAAACATTTTGGAGGCGGCTAAAGAGGATCGCTTTCAGGAAATGGCTGATATTCTGTCCCCGCTCATTAGAAAGGTAAAAGTAATTGCAGGGATGTTTTTTTTTTTTTTTTTTTGGGAACACCATGTAGGTTATATAAAGTCAGCACCAGAATTATTGGCACCACTGTAAAAGATGGGGGGGCATTTAGTACTTTTGTGCAATCTCTCTCTGCCAGTCATGCGTCTTCTCCTGGAATGTTTGAGGAGATTGGAGAAAACAGAGCGAGGAATCTGAGACAGTCGTTCAATTTTAAAAAAAAATTTTTTTTTTCTTTTTGTGCCAATACTTCCAGGAGCGGGCTGTATCTCTCTTCCATTGTCTCTGTGTCTTGTTTTGGCATTTCTGTTAAATTTCAATAAATATTAGTTTCTTTCTGGTGATCCCTCAGAATCAACCTGCGAGCGCCGGTTCACCGAGGCACCACGACGAGGACGACGAGGACGTGAAAGAACGAGAGCTGCGGACCGAAGTTTTGCTGTGCGCATTCGAGGCACTGGGGAAAGCCTGGCCCAAGAACGTGGAGACCCAGAGTAAGAATGTTGTTTTTTTTGTTTTTTTTTAAACGTCCTGGAAACAAAAACAATATGACCATAGAAATACGGGAACGTCCGTTTAAATAGATAGCAGATCTTTGCGCAGGAGTAAGTGTGTGATGGTGTGTGTTGCAGCTCGGTACCAGGCAGAAGTGTGCGGGCTAATGTGCGACAGATTGAAACTGAGCACCTGGAGAGTGCAGCTGGGTGTCTTGCAGTGCATGAAGGCTTTTTATCAGGGGTGAGAGAATGGTTTTCATCCAGCACATTCTACATCCATCCAACTTCACTGGTTCAACACAGCACTGTTATTAGTCATTATATAAACTGTTTTGTAAGACGAAAGTTCAAGTGTTCGCGTACAACAACGTGGACGGCACCGAATTTTGGACTTTCAAGGGATATATTTCAGAAATACAAGCATTCGAATTCTCACTGAAGTATAAGAATTTCCAGAAAAGAACATCTGTACTATAAGGAACGTGTACCAGGCTGTGCAGTGTACTTATTAAAGCCTGAAAAACTTTTATTGTCCCGTATCTTGCTGTACGAAGTCCATGTCGCGTTCTCTGGTTTGCGTTCAGATTGCTGCTGTTGGAAAAGGACCATCAGAACTCACAAGTACTGACTGAGCTTCTGACACAAACCTGCACTTCACTTGCATCACCACTGGGTAAAATACAGCTCATAAATGATGAAGTAATTTATTAATGAGAGAGACAAGATATTTCTATATATATATATATATATATCTTGGTAAAACTGATTTTTTTTTTTTTCTTTTAATATCTCCAGAAAACAGAAGTTACTCATCCATAAGGACAGAAGCCTTGACAATTTTGGAGCTACTCTTGAAAAAGATTGATGGTAGACTTCCTGCTTTTACACACTCACACACACACACACACACCAATGTCAATAATAAGAGAGCTATAAGTTTGAATGTGATTTGAAAGTTTTAATGTGCCGATTCATTTTTCTGCATGCCGGAGAACTGCTTTTAACTCCGTATACCGATATCTCTTTAATGTATTTGTGCGTAGAGAGCGACCAGTGGGATTGCCTGTGTGAAAAGAGCCGGCAACAGCTCCAGCGTTCTCTTGCCACGATGGAAACGGACAGCCGTCCTGAACTGAAAGACAAGGCGCAAACACTGAGGAGAAAAATACAGGGTCTGCCTTAAACAAACCCACTTACCTAAGATTATTCTCACACACTCCTCTGAATTATAACACATTAAAATCACTTCTTTGGGCACAGTGGACAATATTCCACATAAGCATATGTTGAGAGAAAAAAAAAAAAAAACCCAAAAAAACAGTAAAAACGCATCCACTCCTGGTTTAGAGAGCCTGCACTTAAACACACCGCTTCTCCTAGATGAACTCACAGGACAAGCTTACCTGTGCCAATCATTTTCAATAACTCGTACTCCTCTGAATGCAGTTGTAACCAGGTCCTAGATGATCCAGGTGTGTGTGTGTGTTTAAGTTTTCTGTGTTCAAAGCAATGACATAAGTATAAAACTGACGCCTGAAACTTTGGGCGTCAGACTAACGAAACCGCCACCGTAGTGTTGACCTGCACTGAACTCGTCCCTCAGTGGGTTGCGCGACTACTGCTTTCTTTCCACTTTCGTAAAGAAGCCGTCTGCCCATCTCCTCCAAGCAGAAGCGAGCGAAAGAGGGAAAGAAAGTATGCCATAAACGTTGAAATGTGAAATTAGAGTGTGTGTGCGCGTGTGTATATTTAAAGTAGATCTTGTAAAGTTTGCCTTCCGATGTTTGCATGTTAACACAGTGCCCTGTTTTTTGGGGGGGTTTGGGGGGTGTGGAGGGAGGGAGAAGCCAAACAAACCCACTTGCAGAAGAAAAAAAAAAAAAACACTTTTTCCAGAGAGGAATGTTCAATTGGATCCAACATCATCCGTGGGAAATTTTGCCCCAAATAAAAAATAAAATAAAATAAAAAAAGACTTTGTGAGTATATTTAATTCGGTTGGGGGGGAAGTGGGGGAGGGGCCTTTGAGCCTTTGCCACTATTACCTCAGAGGCTTTTTCTGAATTTTACACGCCTGGGGCCCATTCTTCATATGTTCATTACTGACTTGTGGGATTTATTTATTTATGTTTAAACACATGATCCTGGAGAATTGTTACTAAGAGGACAAATCCATAAGCTGAAGCAAACTCAGGAGCGACGTGTCAAGCCAAGCTTGAAGAACCAAATTACTGGTTTGGAATGATCACAGTTAATAAAACACGGTCATTTTATATTGGATTTGTTAAGTGACGTATGAAGAACAAGGGTAAGTAATTAATTTGTTAAAAATTGTGGTTATATTTGAACCTGGGTAGTAAATCTTGGTAAAACTGATGTCTTGTTTATAGCAGTGGCACCACTCACCACTTCAAGTGTTACTACACGAGTTCTTGAGCTCATCACGATCACCCCAACACAATGCTTATTTAACTTGTGCTCTACAGCGGTGCTTCTCAGTCTAACTAACCGAGTGAAGGCTTAAGAGTTCAATCAAATGCATCGAAATAAAACTACAGAGCTGCAACTTACTCAAGTGCAAATCATTACATAACTCCTAAAGAAAGCATTCTTATCAATTGCACGTTTATTGAAAATAGTTAAACTAAACATATAAGGATGTAAGGAATGAAACGCATCTTATGGAAGCGGAGAGTATAGATGAAGTAGAATGCAGGATAGAAAATATAAACATACTGTACAAAATGCAAAAAAAAACAAAAAACAAAACCACTTGTTCCCAGTATTAGCACAGTACTCTATAACAGGTACATGATGTTACCTACCATGCTTTTCCTTTTACCTTCAAATGAATGAACCTTCAAATCAGATCCACCCAAATTTTTACAAAACTCTAAAAATTTAAGTAATAGGCTGAGAGCAAATATACTGATTGTATTTTAAAAAAAACAAAAAAAAACAATTAAGAATAAAGAAGCTAAACTTATTCAGATGATCTGCATGTCCTGTGACCGTGTATTTAGCTGGCGAGTATCTCACGCTGACGTTTATCCTTGGTCTTGGTTTTGTCATGGGCGCGCTGGGCCAGAACTTTTCCCTCGTGTGTCTGAGCTGTGCGCGTCACTGTCGAAATACCGTCCACAAACTTGGTCTTGAAGAGAACGTTGGCGTTGGTGAACATGCCGTCTTTCAGCGACACCACCACAAACTACGAAAGGGAAGAAAAAAAAATTCATATAATACAGAAAATGAGTAGTAATAAATGCACTTTTTTTGGTGCAAGCTATTCATAATCCTGTGTGTGTGGGTTTTAATGTATAACCTGGGAGTGTGTGAAGTGTGTGCGCAGCATCTGCCCGATGTTCTGCGTGTGCGAGAGGTCGAGAGCAGCGTCCACTTCATCTAGGATGTAGATCGGAGCAGGTTTAAACAGCAGCATGGCCAGAATCAAAGAAAGTGCCACCAGCGACCTGAAACACACACACAATAGTTTAACATGACGATAATACATACAGAATTAATCCACTGTCATTGGTTCTGGATGTAGTATTTGGGTCTGGATTGCCTGACCTTTGGCCTCCACTCAGTTCGGTCAAGTTCTCCTTCCATGTGTTTCCAAGAGCGACCTTAAACTCTAGGCCGTCGAGGACACCACAGCCCTCGGGCGGAGCCAAACGAGCATCTGCCCCAGGCAACAGAGTGGAGAAGATGGATCCAAAATCCTTATTCACCTAAAAAACCAAATCACGCACTGCACATTCAGTCACTTACAGGTTCGAGCTCATGGCGGCAAACATTAAATTCCCTCATTAAATGCTGACCTTTTGCCATGCCACATTGAGCGCCTCATTCTTCTTCTGGTCCAGCTCTTTGATCGTCTCCAGGATCTTTGCTTTATCGTTCTCAACGATCCTCTTCTTCTTTTTCAGATCGTTGTACTAATAAAACAGACATTTCAATAGCGACACCCAGCATTACCAAGAAATATTTTCGATCCAAATATTAATAACTGTAAGTCGGTCAGCCGCCACGAGGTGAAGGTTCGTACCCTTTCCTCAGCCTCACTGAGCATGTTCATGGCCCTGCGGTTGATGTTTCTCTCCAGTTTGTCTTTGGTCTCCTCCAGTCTCTTTAGTCTCTGGCCAGCTTCTTTAGGGCTGTTCTCCTTGAAGTCGTATGCGGAGTTGGGCTGGCCGAAGAGATGCCGCTCAGACGAGATCCAGTCGTTCTCGGCCAGCATGCGGGTCACCTGCGTAATGCCAGATAAACATACGTCCTCACTAAGAGATCCATATCGTGATTACTCTTCTACATTATATACAGTATAGCAATGCAGACTGCAGCATTAGTGGTCCGCTCGGGTAAATTACTGGTACAAGTACAGTGCCACGGAGCAGCTCCTAATATTAGTGCGCCGTCATCATCTGCACACAGAATAGCTGCCGATTATTGCCCGTTGCTCGCATTTATTGAGTGGATAACACGTCCTGCTGCATCACTTATGATCTGCGTTAATGTAGTCAGGCGATGAATCAGGAGCGGGAGGGTGAGAGAGAGAGAGAGAGTTTTGAGTGTGTGGACGATGGAGAGAGAGCCGAAAGTGTGAGAGGGAGCAAGAGCCAAGTGTGGAAGATGGAGAGAGAGAGCTGATTGTGAGAGGTTGAGAGAGAGAGAGAGAGAGAGAGAGAGAGAGAGAGAGAGAGAGAGAGATGATTTTGAGAGAGAGAGAGAGAGAGAGAGAGCGCTCCCCGCGTCCCCTTTCACACACACTCACCCTAGCAGCAGCATCTGCACTGTCCTTCTTGTGCTTGCTGATGTTGTGCTCCAGCTCTTTGATTTTGAGCTGAGCGTCGTTGTTGTGTTCTCTTAACCGGTTGGCCTCTTCACTCTTCCCCTTGATCTCTCGCTCCTGGGCCAGGATCACCTCTTTCTGCTGGGTCAGCTGCTCCTGCGCTTGCCGCACAGCGTCCTGTGGACACGTTTTTCGTCATTCGGTATTGCATCACAAAAAAATTTGGTTTTTTCCCCCCTCCCTGTCCTTATTTTCACTCTAAGCGTCTGGTATTCTTGCTTCGATTCATGCCGTTACTGGAAAATAAATAAACTTTGGGTTGGTTGGGGCATCACGCCACCTGTTGTAGATTTGTTTCCTATAATAGCATGCCGGTGTTGAGTAAATCCTGCATAAGTGATCTGCGTACTCGTACCTTGTTGGCTGCGACCTCAGTGGTCATTGCACTGATCTGGTCCTGTAAGGCTTTCATTGCCTCATCCACAGCCTGAATCTGCTGTTCATAGCCAGCCTGCTCCCGCTTCAGCTCCTCGAGCTCCAAAGCCACAGCGTCAGCCTCCTACACACACACACACACACACACAAAAGAAATTTGAACATTTTAACATAGTTTATATATTATATCGCAAATTACATAGTACACAGTACAGTATATAACAAAGTCAGAACTAAAAGTAAAGGTTTGTGATATAACCCGAGTTGGATTGCAAAGCATAGATAGTTTAAAAAATAATAAATAAATAAATAAAAGTGCAGCTGGACGAAATTGCTGGATTCAGTTTAAAAACAGTATGAAATATAAAAGTATGAATTCTTTGTGATAATGGGGAGATGAATTAAGCAATAGGAAACATGGAGGGGAGAGAATGTGGGCGTATTATTACCACCTGAAGTGACCGCAAGCCGGCTTGTCCTTCAGGCGACTATAAACAAAAAAAAAAAAACAAAAAAAAAAACAGCCCGAACATGTAATCTTCTTGTCCCTGGCTCCTGATTTATCCACGTCTTGATTGAGTAGTTTGTGCTTTTCGGTTGGGTGTGGCCAATGAGAATATAAAGTACACCCGAGGTGTCTTTCTGTGGTATACAGTTGAGAACCAAAACAAAAGCTCACTGTACCACAACACATCTGCTAGCACTGCCTTTCACACTTCGCAGCTTTTTTTTTTTTTTTTTTTTTTTTTTAGGACTACGGTACCTGTTGTCTCTCCTTGAGTCTCTTGTTGAAGGCGTCTGCTTTGCTTTTCGCCTGGTTGAGTTTCTGCTGTGCTGCTTTCAGCTCTTTCTCTCTCTCTGCCTCTGCATTCTTCATCTTGTTCTCCAAGACCTTATACTTTTCCTCCGCCTTCTTCTGCACCTCCTTCGTCTTCTCCAGCGTCTCCTCGCTTTCCTCTAACGCAGGAAATGAAGCAGACACTCAAGACACTTCGCTCAAAAAAAATAAAATAAATAAAAATAAATAAATAAAAAAAAGTCGATAGCAAACTGAAATCATTTGGCACGGCATGACGAGTCTCATCACATCTGCTGTATATGAGAATACACTGTATTATTAATGTACATTATACTATTAAAGTGATGATCAATCAGATGTGCTGATCATTACAACATGCAGGCTTCCGCAGATTGGCCAGATTTCCTGTGCAAGTGTGTGTGTGTGTGTGTGTGTGTGTGTGTGTGTGTGTGTGTGTGTATATATATATATATATATACCAATGGTCCTGCGGAGGTTCTCAAGCTCTTCCTGCTGTTTATGGAAAGAGCTTTGTTGGAGTTTGGTTTCCAGTATCTGAGCTTCTTCAGTTTTCAGGTCCAGCTGCTGCTTCAGATGACGATACCTACCAGAGAAAATTTTTAAGAATTCATTCTCTCAAAAGTCAACAAACGTCTCTTTCCTTCTCTGCTGGAGTAATTCGGGTTTCCTCAGGGGAGGAGATCATAAAGCCATCAGCTAGCCCACTGAATAAGTAAGAACTCCAGTGTGCTGCATAGTCATGTGTTCTGGCCGTCACAAGGTGGTAGGCTACATAATCAAATAATGTATAGCGAGCTAGTTAAGTACGTTAATACAGACTGAGGGATAACAAACGTTTATGATCATATGGAACGAATCGTGTTTGCACCCGTGACAAAACGTCAGCTGGCCAAAGTGTGTGCTATAAGCTGCGGGGTTCTGTTCTCACGTCAGACATAAAACAGATATTACTGTGCGTTATATCACTAAGTGCTCCTGGGAAGCTCGTATCTTTACGAGTTGGGAAGTCGATTTATGTCGTTTATGTGTCTAATCAATTCATGAAGCCACTGTTAACTTTATTGTTACATATTATAGGGTAACTGTACAATTCTATCGTATATTGTGCGGGCACTTAGCTTGTTTTATTGGAAATAAAAAAGCCTGACAAAAAGACACTGCTAAATACAAGCCATTCGATTTCAAAAGTTACCCTCAACTACAGACGCTGCATCCACTGATTGCACCGTGTTTCCTTACTGACACGCGCCCAGCTCAGAGAAAACCCCGAGTTTCCCCACTCGTGATGACAGCTTTGTGCTGGCGTTCATGTGCGTTCACAATATCTGCTTGTCCCGGGCTACTGATTTGCACGTATTTTCACTCAGAAAGAAGTGGGATATTTAATGCTTACTTTTCAGCAGTTCCCTTGAGGCTGCCGAGTGCCCTTTCCACGGTAGCGAGCTCTGCCTCCTTGGCCCTTAATTTGTCTTGTACGTCTTTAACCTCCGCCAGCTTAGAAAGCACAGAGGCTGTCTGAGCCCGGGCACCTACGCACAAAGTACACGTTTAACGCGTTCCTGTTTTATATCGCTTTCTACAAATACAGTATGTTCATCTCGCGTTCACCCAGCACCAGGACTCACCTCCGGTCAGTGTTCCCTGTGGATCGAACACGTCTCCGCCGAGCGTGACGGTTTTGGTGCTGACGCCTTTATCAAAGGCGACTTTCTTGGCGTTGTCCAGAGTATCACACACCAGCGTGGTCCCGAAAACATACTCCATGGCCTTGCGCAACTCGGACTCGTAACCCACCAGCGACAGGGCCGTGTGAACGTTATCCTCTCCCACCTGATGAATTAGACCAAAATGTAAAAGGCTGCTGCCAAAAGAACATAATTCAATATTTAACCCTCAGTGAAAACGGTTTTGATCTGGAGGGTTTATTACGATTTTTTTAGCGGTGCGGACGACTCCGTCGTCCAGAGTCCGCGCAGAGATCTTGTTCAGGGGGATGATGGTGTACCTGCGTTTCAGGTCACCCTTTTCAAGGAGTTTCTTTCCGGTTACCTGAAAATAATATTTCGAGATACTTTCGTGGTATGGAACAGAAAGGGGCAACCAAATACGGTGTCACTTATATTAAAATGTATGAGATGAAAAAAAAAAAAAATGTAATAAGTAAATAAATAAACAAACAACAACAACAACAGCCAAGCAGGATCAGTCCATTTAGAGCTTACCTCAGTGTCCACCACTACGTTATAGAGTCGTCCCCCTGCCACCACTTCCAGAGCCGTGGCGTTACACACGTCAGTCACTGTGAAGAGGTTTGCCACCAGACCCTTGACTTTACTGCGCTCCCAGTTCTTCTCAGGATCCCTGCAAAATCACAGCGTGTGAACACAGAGCAACTCGTCCAAATCGTCCCCCATCGTCAGGTAAGGAGAGAAGATCCCTACCTCAGCGTGCTCGTGAGGAGATCCAGTACAGGGCACGCAATACAACGGCGACATTCTGATAAATCACGTCACAAGACACTTTTCTGAGATATTGTGCTATCTTTTTATTCTTCTTATCATCATCATCATCATTATTATTAAAAAACTCTGTGACTCTGTGATAAAGATTTTTTTTTACTGATTTTAAAAAACCCTCCTTATTGATGGTAATATATTTTTTGTTGGTAATATATTTTTTTGTAGATATTACAACAGCTAGTTAAGCAAAAAATAAAATATTAAATAAAGCACCACTAATTAATTAAACAAAAGCATCCTAATATTATTTCTTTTTACTTAATTAGTTTTATTGCAATATCTACAACAAAACTATTTAAGTAAAAAAAAATAATAATAAAAAAATAATAATAATAATAATATTAATAATAACGCACCATCTAATTAATTAAATAAAGCATTCTAAAATTATTTTTTTATTTAAAAGTTTGTTATTAAAAAGCAACACTACGGTTTTGCTAGCAACCCGTACACCATGATACACATCATGTATCGCAGAAATGTCTTTAAATCTCACGTCACATCTTTCGCCCCTTTACGTTTACGATTGCATTGATTTTGCTATTTCGTCCACAAGCACTTACGAGTATTCGAAACGCAGGTTAGGGAACTGCCCCATGAAGGACTCGTATTTTTCGCGTAGGTGGTTGACTTCACGAGACAGCTGCCTTTTCTGTTCGATTAAACGCTCCTCTCGGCCGTCTGAGACACACAAACGAGCAAGCTTTAGTATTCGGCAAGCGCCAGTTGTTAATTGCTTCAGTGAAGCAGGACATGACAGTGGATGCCATAATTAACACCTTCGTAGTTGAGTTTGTCGAGTTCGGCCTGCAGTTTGTCTCTGCATTTCTGCACAGCCTCAAAGGCGTCCTGGTCTTTCTTATATCCGCTGTCCATCTTCTTCACTTGAGCCTGCTTGCTTTTCAGCTCTTGCTGAGCATGCTTTAGCTTCATTTGAGCCTGAATGAGGCACAAAAGCATAAAATATTAATGACGAAGTATTTAGCTGTATACAGTTTCCACCTAGGTGTTTTGGTGAAACGGTCACCTGCTTGGCCTCCGTCTCCGCTTTGCTCATATCGTTCTTGCAGGTCATCATCTGACCCGCCAGCGTGGCCGCTTCGCCGTCCTCGTTGGCCGAGAGGCCGGCGGACACCGCCTTGAAGTGCTGCTGGGCCGCCTCCAGTTCCTCTGCGTCCTTCTGCCCCTCCTCCTGCACAGCTCTCAGTCGCTCCATCGCCTTCGCCACCTCGCCTTCTTTTGCGGACAACACCTTCTTGTCCTTGCGAAAGAAGACAGTGTTGGGTTTAAAACATGGACGGCGAAATCCCGGCGCTAAGCTAGCTGTCTAGCTAATGATGGAAAATATGACCATGCAAATCGCAACGCGGATACTGACAAATGTCTACCTGTGACAAAGGTGAGCTGGTTTAAGAGCCAGTACCTCATACCTAATACATTGGGGGGAAACTGAGGAACTGTATCTAAATCAAGCAAATGTGACTATACACATTTAAAAACACTGATATTTTACCTCTTCCATGTTTTTGACAAGTTCTTTCCTCTTCTTCGTCTCATCCTTAAGGTTTTGCTTCTTCAGATCGAGAGCACTCTGAGCTTTTGTGTCCACTCGCTGTGCCTCAGCCAGAGTCTCCTCCAGGGCCTTCAGAACACCTGCCACCTCCTACACGCACACACACACACACACACACACACACACACACACACACACACACACACAGTTACTAACAAGTTTGTATAAACTAAACTGTATGATGGACGCACCACATGTCACAAAGAAAAACATAACGTTACATTTTTCTCTAAGGCGAAGTTTCTTTATGGAAGGAGTCTCCGGGTGCGTTACCTTGTCCCTGCTCTTCTCCAGCACTTTAATCTCTTCGCTGAGCTCACGGATGCGGTCGGCGTTCTTCTGCATGCTGGTCTGGAGCTCGCTGATGGAGCTCTGCATCATCTGCAGGTCCTCGGCCGACTTCAGCTTGGTCTCCTCGGCGCACACAAACTGCCACGCCACGTAGAGCCGGCTCAGGTGCTCGATCTCCCGCATCAGCTTCTGGTACTCCAGGTAGGAAGCACGCTCCTGAGGGTGGGAAGAGTTTTGATTTAGCTTGAGTCGCTGTGTAAAAAAAAAAAAAAAAATAATAATAATGCGTCATATTCCTGAGCCTAATAAGAACGACTGTTCTTAACCTCTTTCAGTTTCTCCATAGCAGGGGTGATCTCCTCATCCAGGATCTACAGTGGTGAGAAAACACACAAGCAAGTGAAGTGCAACTCCCAACACACACACACACACACACACACACACACACACACCGTTTGAATCTCTTTCAGTTTTGCGTCTTTCTTCTCGATGGTTTTCTGAGCGCTGATCTTCTTGCACTCGTACATCCTGGTACCAGCTGCCTCTTCAATCATGGCCAGAATCTACACCAAGATTAAAATCAATATTATAAAAATACTTAAATTATACAGCTTTTATTCTAGAGTGTATATAAATATAAACTGTACATGTAACGCATTTAAGCAGCTGGATTCATCACCTCACCTCAGGGGGTTTCATATTCAACAC
>CM074943.1:10394946-10416860 GCA_037576815.1 Pangasius larnaudii | reverse complement strand
TATATATATATATATATATATATATATAGAGAGAGAGAGAGAGAGAGAGAGATAGATAGATATATATAGATAGATAGATAGATAGATAAGGATTACAACAATTCAGGATGTTCTGTTATAGGAACATAATCCACAACATGGTAGTGTGATTACTTTTTTACCACCACAAACTTGAGTTTCCAATAAAAATGACACATTCCTGAAGTTTTTTTTCTTCTTTTTTATACCACAGCAGCTTTCCAACAATGACAATTTTCAATTACTAAACAAGTGAGTTCGTGTTATCACTTACACGACAACAGCTATAATCGGTTGTTCCCTCACTAGCCTCTCTTTTTTCTCTCTTAAATAAGCTAACAAGACAAAAAAAAAATACAGCTTGTCATGTTATGTTGAAACCATCTTCTGTCCGGAAGACTTTCCAGTGCCAGAACATTTAAGCTGACACTGGAGACTCCTTCCAAAAAAGGCTAAAGAAATGTCTCCTCACATGTCAGCAAAAAAAAAATTGTTTATGTGGAGCGTCTGCCATACCAACTCAACGTGTAAATTGCTATTATAGAAATGCTAACATATTATTGTTATATTATATTTACTTATAATATGATTATTATATATGATTATTATATTAAAGTCTGAGCCATGCTGTTATAGGCTGTATAAACTGTATTGTTTTGTAACAGCTAGTAAATGCAGTTCCTAACTACTCTGCGCATATGATATGAAAATTTCTGGAACATACAATAGTGTCACTTGCGTTCTTGTGTATGTGATCGAACTGATAAGGGACATGGAGGTGCTTCGGGTAGTACGATGAATGTGATCAGTGTAGCGCAACAATACAGCACTTTTGTGCTTCCACAGTACTACAGTATTTTTTTTTTAACAATCTCTAACTAGTACTTGTGATCCTCTGACTGCCACACAACCTTGCTAAGCATCAAGCTGCTGACGTAAAACAAAAAAAAACAAACAAAAAAAAAAAAAATAAACTGACTAATATATTCTCTTGCATAGGCTTGTTCAAGCCAGTCATCACTCCCGATGTTCCTCACCTGGTCATTCTAAAGGGTGGGCAGCTAGAGCTGCGATGTGAAGACAACACAAGGTTTGATGCCGACAGGTTGCGGTGGCACCGGGATAAAGGCCGGAGGATTGAGGGAGAACAAGCGGAAGATGGAGCCACTGTTATCAGCCTCGCCTCCGTCCAGCCGCAACACATGGGCCGCTATACCTGCGAGAGCACTCAGACAGGAGAAAAGAGCTCCATCTACATTTATGTGAAAGGTGTGCATGTACTTGCATTATTAGAGACTTCAATATGTATGTATTTGTAGCCTGTACGACTGCCCCGGTTCTTCCACCCGGTTCTGGGATTAAGGGCTTAATCAAACTTGTAAAGAATATTCAACTGTTGACTAAAGGTTGAAACCACACCTTAGAATGGGCTTAGCTTTCTTTCTCTGTTGTGTTTGATTTAGCTCGACGGTACCGTTTAGTGTTTGGTTTGCGACAGGGGTATGGAAAGTGTTTTCTGCATAGACACTTATTTCTATATAGAAATAGCTTAGTAGGTATGTCAACATTAGAGATGTTCCTAATAGGCCATTGTACCACATAAGATCAGTTGTGTGTGGCTATACACCTTTCTACTGAATGTCTTCTGTAGTATGTCATCTGTGGAAATTAGGTATAGTGGGATAAGATTTCTAGACCAGCCACTTTAACACAAAAAAATGGGCTAAAACAGCAGAAGACCACATTGGGTATCCTTCCCTGTCAGCTAATGAGGCGACAATGGGCACAGGTTCATTGAAACTTGGACATTTGAATATAGTAAAAAGACCAGGCGATGTTTTTCCAATATTTAACTCTCAGTGTATCCTCAGATTCCTGTTTTCGGCCAACAGGAGTGGAACCCAGTGTGGTCTTCTGCTGTTGTAGGACATCTACCTCAACATTTGACATGCCGTGCTCTCTGAGATGCTTTTCTGCTCACCACGGTTGTAAAGAGTGGTTATAAGAGCTACCGTTGCCTTCCTGTCAGCTTGAACCCGTCTGGCTGTTGTCCTCTGACCTCTCTCATTTCACCATTGATGTCCACCTGACCTTCACACTAAAAATTCCATGCTTACATATATATATATATATATATATATATACACATACACAACTCAATTTAATACAAACTGATTGTTTTAGGGCAGGTGGTCATGCATTAGTCGGTCACATGACCTTAAAATGCATACATAGCCCCCCCCCCACCGGCAAGAGTTGTCCTTAGCGTCATGTAAGTACGAAGCCTCTTTTCCCACTGGATATAATAGAATCTTTACTAACACGTCGGTTTGAACGGCATATACAGTACATTACATGGGGTTATTTCCATCGGTCATTTTACAGAAGGTAATCTTTCCAGATTTTCCGTAATCTTTCCGCAAAGAAAGATTACTGACATGATGGATTTGACGAGACTGAAATCTCAGTAACACTCCGGTAATAATTAAATCACACCACCTCCTCACGTAAAACTAATCCGATCCGAATAGGGCTTCAGTCTTAATAAATTACCTAGATGTTTGGTATAATTACACATAAATGCACATTCATTTAGTAAATAGATAAAAAGCAATTTTTTACGAGAAACTTTCATTGGAAATGTATTAGTACTACGCGTACTATACTGTTGCTATACTATACGTTTTACTATATACTACATTTGGCTGGTCCATTACAGACTGCTTAGTCAGTGACAGCACCAGAGAGTGATCTCTACAGCACTTAGGCTTGTGTCCAAGGCTTGAAAGTTTGTCCAAGTTGCAACTGAGGTTGATTTGTTTGATGAGCAGCATGCTTTAATTTCTTAAGACACTAATGTAGCAGCAGTGCATGGTATTTTGTAGCCGTATAGATCCATACGTCAGAAAATATATAATATTCTATAAATGACCCCTCTCGTTTTCTCTGCCTGACAGATCTGGAGAGCGCATTCGTGCGCTCCATGGTGAACGGCTTGCTAGTGAGAGAGGGCGAGGACTGCACTTTGCCATGCTTAGTGACAGATCCAGCCGTAACCCATTTGTCTCTACTGACCTGCAGTGGCACCGCTGTGCCAGCTGGCCTTTCCTTCACTGCTGACCCACAGAAAGGCATCATCATCCATAAAATCAGCAAGACGTCTGAGGGATGCTATGTTTGCACTGGTCTCATGGGTGGAACGACGGTGAAGTCAAGCCAGTACGACGTGAATGTCAGACGAGGTCTGTCAATATGCTAATAGTGAGCGGAATAGTGAGTGTGGTTTTCATCAACCTGTTTCCGTGCAGATTGGAAATTTGCACATTATTTGGAACTGCCAAGAAAATTGAAATAATGCCCAAATCTATTGAAAAGGTGTTTGATGAGACAGACAAGTTGACATAGTCCTGCTGATAGATGCTGCTGTTGCAGTAAAGCGTGATGGAAACATTTTTCAAATAAACGAAGAAGGTACATACCCATGGCACACACAGTGTTTCCATGGCAATGCCCATAACATGTTGACCAAAAAAATGTAATTACACACATGGGGATGTGCTGTTATAGAAAAATAATCAGTTACAGGGTGGTGTAATGCAACAGCATGTCCTCTTTTATGCCTTATTTATATATATATATATATATATATATATATATATATAGAGAGAGAGAGAGAGAGAGAGAGAGAGAGAGAGTATAGTATATATTAAAGAATGACACGTAGTACATTTGATCTGTTTAAAGTTTAATGTTGAACTAATTTGTTACTATGATATTGAATATTATAGTAACAAGTTAGTTACTGCTATCGTTTATGCTCTACTAGCTATAAAAATCATAACCACAAAGCCCTCTGCCTTGAAGATTTTCCCCATGTTGCAAAGATTGAAAGTTACAGCTTCACCTTTCACTGTTACAAAGCACTGACACTGGAGACTCCTTCCGAAAAAAAAAAAAGTTAAATAAAGGTAAATAAATTCACCTTGTACGTTGTTGCCATAGAAACAATGACAAAGCTGGAACTATTGTCAGAGCGTCTGTTATAGAAAAATAATCAACACCTTCTGACCAATTAGGATCAAGAATGTTAACAGTGCTGTGGTATTTATTAAAATAGCACACCACCTGCGGTACAAGCTGGTTAGTGTGGTAGTGCAAACCTACTTAGGAAATATCAGCATTGATGCCTTGAATGCTATGGAGACAATACGTTATTGAGTGAGGTGTTATACTGTACAATGTGGTAATTTATTTATTATTTTTTTGGATGTGTAGTTCCAGACTCTGTTCCGGTAATAAGTCTATCCAGATCAGAGAATGTGATACTGATGAAGGACGAAGCGCTCGAGCTCATCTGCAGCGCCTCTAACATCAACCATGACTTCCATTTGATGTGGAGCTACCCTTCAGGAGCGGTAAGATTCCTGCACATTTTACATCCACATGCAGGGACACTTTAAAGGCAAAGTCCATCCTGAAACACATTAACTACCTTCATATTGAGATGTCTGTGATGCGCTTAGTGATTGTGGCGCTGATTTGCCGGTTGGCGCTGTACTTCCATTATCCCTGTGAGAAGTTAGTGGCTGTGTC
Source organism: Pangasius larnaudii (assembly GCA_037576815.1). Taxonomy (NCBI): domain Eukaryota; kingdom Metazoa; phylum Chordata; class Actinopteri; order Siluriformes; family Pangasiidae; genus Pangasius; species Pangasius larnaudii. The sequence goes on along the minus strand of CM074943.1, from coordinate 10,412,249 downwards.
CCATGCTGATGTCACAGCGGGATATTGCTTTTGCAGTTACGAAACAAAAGAGCAAGAGCTTCTTTTCTCACTCACCATTTTTTTTTTAGATTTACAGTCATAATAATGAGAAATTCAGCATAGATGTAGTGGAGATGCTGGTGCATGTGTTGGACTCGAAGTTACAGCAGAGTTACAGCAGAGACTCGACTAGTCAGCAGTGTATGAGATGACGAGCACGATGGTGTTGATGGTGGTATTAGCATGAAATTTGAAGCTTCGGAAGCCGATCTGTATGAGAAGGTGAGAAAGAGGAGGCCAGAGAGTTGGACAGACTAAAGGACTAAAGTGCCGCTGCATCAGACTCTTTAGGTAGGGATGAAGCAAGGGCTAAATCCCACTGGCACCACTATCAGCAGGTAGTCAGGTGGCATTGTGGGTAATGTAGGAAACTGTTAAGTGCAAACACACCGACATGTCAATGATGAAAGAGCTCAGAACTTTCATTACGAAATAAATCTCGGATGCCACTAATGGTCATATGTTAACTATAAAGATTGCTGTGCAAGTCATTTCAGGATAGGATACAACTCTGCTGGGTTTTCCTTTTAACCTCCTGATGCCTTGTGGTTTCAGAATGCACTGGAGTCACATGCCTCTCACATCCTGCCTGGTTCCTGGGGTTACAAGCGCTCGTCTACACTCTGGATTAGCTCAGCAGTGATGAGCGACTCTGGAATTTATCGCTGCCAAGCCCAGAATGAGAAGGGTGTCTCCACTGCTACCGTTCACCTTGACGTTTACGGTTAGAAACAATGGTCTAAGTGTGCGTGTGTGTCACTGCGGCATTGTGTTCTAATATTACGCACAAGCAGAATTAACCACAAGTTGCCTTGTATATCTTTGAGTCTTAGCTAAGCCTTTTATGGGGTGGTCAGAATATGTTGGTATGTTACAGAACGTGGCTTCATTAATGTAACTGAAGGAGAGAACAGGGCCATGGACGTGCGAGAGGGAGAAAGTCTGACGCTGCGAGTGGCGATGACCTCATATCCCAAGCCGAGCTCTGCATACTGGACTTATAACAACCAGCAGCTTAAAAACACATCTGAGCATGTCATCACACTACATAACCTTCAATATAGGTAAACACACCTACATACATTTCATTTAACACTCCTTCTATATTGTATATCATTCTTTAAATTCCGTGACTGTATCATGTTCACAATGGGATGTAATTCAGAGTTAGTGAATTAAATGGTGCCTTAAGTCCAAAGGTGATGCAGGGAAAGTTATTTATATTCAGAGTACGGCTACGCACGTGCTGAAGTTGATTTTCAGGGCTCCCAATTTAGATTATGCAAATTCACACAACCAGGGTTGCCAGATTTTCTTCAGTAGAAACTTAGGACTATCTAGACAACCAGCTTTAATCACAAGCACTAGCCTTTGAACCTGAAAAAAAAAAATCAAGGGATAGAAAATGCAGACTGAATAATGCAGTAGCATTTTGCTGTCAAAGGGAAGACTGTTTAAAAAATGAAAAATAAAAAAGACTAATATGCCGTTATATGAATGAGAAGATGGCGAGCATTAAATTAAACATCTAAAAGGAGTCTAGAATAATGGAAATGTATTGAATATGAATAGTCATGGCTTTGACTGTCAATATTCTGCCTACAAAATAGCACTTGATCCAGCACATCCTATTATTCGCATGCATTTTTTTTTTTTTTTTGTATTAATTGTGTACACAACTTAACGAGGTGGATGAGGGTATAAGCTATTTTCTCACACACAAAATGAATTCACTATAATGATTTGTTCAATGCAGAGTTTGAAGGATAAGCTGACCGAGCACTCATCTGCTACGCTTATTGTGTTGTTTATAAGTTTATCCATAAAAATTCCACATAAGCACATGATACAATTAAATAAGTAACTTTGTGACAAAAATCCACTTAAGTTCAAGTTAAGAATCGTGAGTGACTGAGACACGCCTTTGAGATTTACTCAATGTCCAAAGTTAAGTGTGTAATTCTGATAATTCTAATAACGTTATTAAAATATTTCTAGGTACATCAGTGAGCTGAAGTTGGTCCGTGTTCATGGCTCCGAAGGCGGCATCTACACTTTCTCAGCCAGTCATAATTATGCGTCTGTCAATAAGTCGTTCTTCGTCCATGTCAACTGTGAGTTAAAGGGGACACGAATGGTGCATTTTGGCATCTGGGATAATATTATAACCAGAGTATACGTACCTGTAACGTACCGCCCCCTCTCTTTCCTGATCAGGCAAGCCGATGATTGTTTCTCAGGAGGGGCCGATTGATGGACAGGTGAAGTGTGTTGCGTCAGGATACCCTGCTCCAAAAATATCCTGGTACTACTGTGAACCACAACACACACGGTATGATTCACATGGGATTATTAGACTTCATATAAAAGAGCTCAAATTACACAATTTCATTTCTTTGTTGATTATCACTGAATGAATTGTTTTACTTAGAATTTCAGTTAATTTCTGAGTCCATGATTCCAGTGCCATTCAGTCCTTGTAACTCAACAGTGACTCTCAGAAAACATGCATTTAACCATTTAAAAATATGTTAATTTAAATTTTTTTTTTCAAGGTTTCATTTTGGACAGTGGCTGCATTTTTTTTTCTTAAAATGAGTTGAAAGAAGAATGCACGCAAATGGCGCAACGATTTTAAGACTTTCTAATGCTTAAATTTGCTTAAATTTTGTTATTAGAATTTACTTTCGGTCTATGATTTACGTAACAGGGTTGTAATTCTAAAGCGAAGGCGTCAGTCAATATCACTATATTAGTAGAAAATAAAGAAAAAAGAATGACAGTACATACTTCCATTATATACTTCCCATTATCTTCAGGAAATCAGATAATGCAAATTCCTGTTGAACGTGTGACTTGTGGAATATACCAAGTATTTCAGGGGGTAGTAATCATAGGCATATATTTAAAACATATATGTCAAATAAACAAGCAAAGGTCAAAACAAAGACAGGCTAGAACATGGAAACATCAGACTCAGAAATATATAAATATAATCAACAAGACTTGATTATATTTGACTTGACACAGTAACAGAAACACTAGAGTATAGGCAAACTAATCAAGAGCAAACACGAAACAGGTGAACACAAACAAGTAACAAGCCAATGACAGGGGCAGAGAAAGGACCAAAACCAAAACAAAGGCACATGGCAAAACATAAAGCGCATGGAGAACAAGCATACACAGCGCTAAGGGTGGGAATTTGTGATAATTATAATGGATGGAAAATGATGTTGAATGAGATGTTAAACGGATTCACACATTCGTGCAAAAAAATACGATTTTCGATCATTTTAATGGTTATATTTCAAATTACATTTCAAAAAAATCGAACGCAGAAATGTTAATCTCTTCTTTCAGATGCTCTCAGCTAATGAACGCCACACAGGAAGATGAGGACACAGCCATAGTGACGGTGTCAGTGTCAAAGTTTGGCCGCACTGAGGTGGAGAGCCGCCTCAACATCACCAAGGGAAGATACCACACCCTGGAGTGTGTGGCAAGCACACAGGGAGAGCAGGCGTATACACTCTTCTCCATCAGCGGTGAGCTATACAGTGCACACATACACCACACACACACACACACACATACACACACTCCTCCACATTACAGTAATGGGAGAAAGATGAAACTTATTAGCATCCAGGCAAGCACTCAGGTCATGCTAATCCCTTCTTTACTTCTCAGGCACATATATAGCACTGAACAGATTTGCAGGGATTATTTTGTGCAGCGTGTGCACAGCACGGATTCATAACCACACTAAGCTCTTCTGAGACATGCCCACAAACATGTGTGACCCTGTACAGGGGTGGACATTCATAAATTCATTAGCTAGACCACCGGGCAACTGAAAACTCTAATGTGCTGCACGGTTTGGTTGCCTGGAAACCTAATTGAATAGGCTAAAAATTAGAAGCTAACATAATGTAATAATGTATGTTGAGCTACTTAGCTAGTTAAAAGCGTACACCCTATCGTCAGGAGATCACAAGTTCGAATCCGGACAATGCTACTGCCATCCATGGCTGGGACCCAAGGGGGAGTAAAATTGACTGTGCTGTCTGGGCGGGACTCTCTCACCTGTCAATCACAGCGAAAATAGCCAATCGCCAGCATCTGTGGGCTCATGTATGAGGAAGAGGGCGGATAGCTCTTTCATCTATCCTCAGACTCTTCTCTTCATCCCACGTTACTGTTTACCTACGAGGTTACAACGAGGCAACTATGAATGAAAATCAAATAGCCCTGACACGTAATCTGTAGGTCCCTGGCCACTGATTCGTCAAGTCCTGCTGTTACGGTGTGTAATTATTGTGTGTTTGGGTTTCTCCATGCAGAGCGCACAGTTCCTCACAAACTCTTCACCCCTCTGCTGACTGGAGTTGTATCAGCTTCTGTAGTGCTCATGTTGTTTCTAGTCATACTCCTCTACAAGTACATGCAGGTAAACATATTTAATAATAATAATAATAATAATAATAATAATAATAATAATAATAATAATAATGATGATGATGATGATGATGATTTATAAAAGAAAACATGAGGACAAACTAGGATGAATTCTTCTTAGACCATTCATACGTTTCATTATATAAAAAAAAGCATACATTAAGCACACAGACACATAGAATGATTTTAATTTATAATAATTTAATATCCATATCCAATTTTTTGATTAATCAAACTCTGAATAAAGGAATTTGCATCACATGGCATTTCTCTAAACCTATGCTGTGACGTGTACAGATATGTGCCATGGAATGGTGATAAAATATGAAGCGTCATAGAAGCAAACAACTTCTTGGGTATTAAATCTAAAAAACACTAATTAAAGATAATATTTTATGTGCACATAATGTTTAGTGCTGAAAATCAGATTTGATTCAGATGTAAAGTCCCATCGTAAACCACACGGATTCAATTCCCTCACACTGATTCTCTTTCCGTTCCTTTCTCTTTTGCCTGCTCTTTGATTTCACCACAGAAACCCAAGTATGAGATCCACTGGAAGGTGATTGACAGTATCCATGGTAACAACTATACCTATATTGACCCCACCCAGCTGCCTTATGATCCCAAGTGGGAATTTCCAAGAGAGAGGCTGCGTTTTGGTAACTGGGAATTTTTCTTTTTTAATTTATCCATCTGTCTGTCTGTCTGTCTGGCTTTATGCTTCATGATGATTTCTTAAAATCTTTTTCAGACTTGTCAAAATGTGTGTTTGTGTTTGCGTGCAGGTAAAATCCTTGGCGCTGGAGCTTTTGGTAAAGTGGTGGCAGCTACAGCGTATGGTCTTAGCTCACCTGACACAGTCACCACTGTGGCTGTAAAGATGCTCAAGCGTATGTATCTGCGTGTGTGTGTGTGTCTGTGTGTGTGTGTGTATACAGACATAGAGCCCATTTTTCAGTCCAAGAGCCCTTTCCGCTGATTTGATTATCTCCACCCAATGTCTCCTTACTGATTTCTCCTTGTTTTTTTTGTTTGTGTGTTTGTATTGTATGCGCACGCGCATATGTGTGTGTGTGTGTGTGTGTGTGTGTGTGTCACCACAGCGAGCGCTCACTCCACTGAAAAGGAAGCTCTGATGTCAGAGCTGAAGGTTCTCAGTTACCTTGGCAACCACATGAATATTGTCAACCTGCTTGGCGCCTGTACTGTAGGAGGTAAGAGGTTAATGCGTTCAAAGTTCAGACAGAGTTCAAAGTCAGGTTTTTGAATTTGGTCTGTTCAGTGAAAGCTAAGGTGAGAACTTCACCTTATTTTACTGAGCAAAATCTGCTTCTAGAGTGTAAAGTAGGTATAAATACGCTCTACAACACAGACTCTCTCTCTTTTTCTCCTTACCATATAGCAGCAAGGCACATAGTGTATAAATATAATCCATGTTGATCGCACACCGGTGTACACATTCATTCGATTACCCACTCATTCTTCATGACTCCTCCTCCCATTCATACCTGTCACTTGACCACTCCCCCCCTCTGCCTGAGTATGGCATAAATAAGCTAGTAGGGCTCAACCCTGTTTACTTGCTATTAATAAGATTATTTTGGATTTTTGTGGAACCGAACGCAACAGCATCACTGGCGGTTGCAAGAGAAATACACAGAATTGAAATAAAAATGCGAGGCTGGGGCTGATTTCTTTCTAGCCCAGACTGTAGATTCATGTAGCCTATCAATGACAGAATTGTCAGGTGATTACACGGAGAAAAACACACCCTAGATTTGATCTCCAGATTCTATCTCCACAATACGTCATCAGCAGCGATTAAGATTGTCCGGTTACCTGCAGTTTTGGGGGCCGTTGTTGAATATTTGTAAAACCCTTCTCTCTGTGGAACAGGCCCGACTCTGGTGATCACAGAGTACTGCTGTTACGGTGACCTGCTGAACTTTCTGAGGAGAAAGAGGGATGCGTTTTTCAGCTCTAAAACAGGAGATGGATATTATAAAAACCTTCTAAGTCAGACACAGTCTTCAAGGTAAAGACATACAGTGCCTGTGTAAATTTATGCATATGCACATGTAACTCACAATTCTATATCTACATTCCCTTCCAAAAGTATTGGAACGCCAAAGCCGATTCTTTTAATTTAGATTTAATCGAGATGTGTTAAACAACTTAATTTGGAACATGTGACTGATCTTAGATTGATTGTTTAAACAATTAATAGCTCTGAATGCCTACTCTTGTTTTTTTTCCTGTGAAAACTGCATTTGGTGTTAAAAAGGATAAACCAACATGAAGAACAGAGAGATGTCTATGGGACAAAAGCAAGCCCTTTTGAAGCTGAGAAAAGAGGGAGCACAAGCATTAGGCATGGCAAATTTACTATGCCTTTGGAATGTCTAGAAAAAGAAAGAAACCACTGGTGTACTAACAGCCGGACATCGAACAGGTCGGCCGAGGAAAACAACAGTTATTTACTTTAATTTACTTTAAGACTACCTGTTCCAATACATTTGCTCACCTAATGCTTTGGTGGTCTGACACCAAAGGTGGCATGTTCTAAGCTGTTCAACACATCTAGATGTATATATCAGGAAATGAAAGCTGGATTTCTGATTCTGATTGGCCCATATTCATCTTTTATCTCAAACCCAAACCCTGTCTTCAGTGTATAGCAGAAACAAGAAATATGCCCTGCTGTTCCAATACTTTCAGAGGGGGTTGTGGATCGGTGTATAAATGTCTTTTGATCCATAACTGTTCGTGAGTTCATATTGTACATTCTGTCCACTGTTATCTGCATGTATGCATGTGTGTGTGTCTGTGTGTGTGTGTGTGTGTGTGTGTGTGTGTGTGTGTGTTAGGGAAGGCACAGAAAACGGCTACATGCCCATGAGGTCCTATCAGAAGAAATCTAAACAAACAGGTAAAGAGAAATACATCAGTATGAAATTAATTAAACTGAACAAATGAGATAATAACCATTGCTTTCTTTCTTTCTTTCTCTCTCTCTCTCCCTCTCTCTCTCTCTCTCAGAATGGAGTGATGATAAGGATAACTTGTCTGTTGATACTGAGGATCTGCTCAGCTTCTCCTACCAAGTTGCCAAAGGCATGGACTTCCTCACATCCAAAAATGTAAGTTAAGTGTATTTGCAAAATTAAGACATATGTTACTATTATAAAAATATGACTGACTGTGTGTGTGTGTGTGTGTGTGTGTGTGTATAAACCACTTTCTTTGCATATGGACAGTGTATCCATAGAGATCTGGCAGCAAGAAACGTTTTACTGACTAAAGGTCGGGTCGCCAAGATCTGTGACTTCGGCCTGGCTCGTGACATCACCAAGGACTCCAACTATGTTTTGAGGGGAAATGTGCGTTTTTATTATTTCCTCTCCTCATAGCTTTGTATACACATCACTGACTTTGCTCTACATTAGACCTGTTTCATAGATTTATCTACATTACGAAGCAATACGGTTTACTATAAATTGTGAGAGCGAGAAAACAGAAATGGCCACCATATTAGTGTCATCATTTAAAAAGCCTCTTAGAAAGAATCTCACTTAAACCTACATATATCTTTGTTCAGTGATTATGATGCCAATAACCAATGATATGTTTGCTTTACAGGCACGCCTTCCAGTCAAATGGATGTCTCCCGAGAGCCTGTTTTCATGTGTGTACACATTTGAAAGTGATGTTTGGTCCTACGGCATCTTACTGTGGGAGATTTTCTCCCTAGGTATGCTTGACAAGAAAATACATTCTCATGTATATTAACTCATTATCATGTATATATAGTGACAACTAATTTATATGGACTTAATGTTTTATGTCATATGGAGCTAATTTGTATGGTGGATGCTTCAAATAAATGGAACAACATTTGTAATCATTAATAGAGTGATGTTTTCTGTGAGGAGATGTAGCATTTTTGTAAGGAGTCTCCAGTGTGAGTGTTTGGAACCAGTGAGGGTGAGGGAACGATTATTTATAGCTGCTGTAACACAAGTCGTAACTTGAACTTACCTGATTTTTGTGGACATTCCACAACATTAAGTGTAGCTCTAAACAGGAATTTGGATACTCCCATTGGCTTATAAGTGAATCTTTTCAAGGTGTTGATGTATTCGCTAATGCTGTAGCTAATGATAAGGTTTCCTATATTTATGCTGGATATAGTGGCCATCAAAACAAAGATGATTCCTTATCACCCACAGGTAACAGCCCATATCCTGGAGTTCCAGTTGGTTCCATGTTCTACAAGATGATACAGGACGGGTACAGGATGAGTGAGCCGGAATTTGCTCCAAGTGAAATGTGAGGACCTGAAGCGCCTATGAGTTTAACAATTATGAATGGATGCTGCTTGCGTATGTTAATTCTCTATATCTTCTCGATCTGGGTGAATGAAAGAGCTGGCTAACGGCATTCACAGCTGTTTCTGTTCACCGTGCTAACTACTTGGGCAAGCCGCAGCTTAATTACAGACTTGTACCACTTAAAAAAAAAAAAATCAATGAATGTGTGTGTTCCTGTGTCTCAGTCATAGTGTCTTCAATAATAATAATAATAATAATAATAAAATCACAACCAGCCGTCACTGATTGTGTGTATTTCTAGCTACGAGGTGATGAGATGGTGCTGGAGCGCTGATCCTCTGAAGAGACCAACCTTCAGGAAATTGGTAGAGCGGACTGAAATGTTGCTCTCTGAAGCCACCAAACATGTAAGTGTTACACATTTCATGAGAGATTAAGAAATTGTTAGTTTGAACTCCTGGATTTTCAGAGAGCCACCTTTGGAAAATTTGAACAAATACCTCGGATTCTGGCTTACTTTTACGTCAAAAGTTATCTTCAACAGATTGTATTTATTCACACCTTTTTGCCAGCAAAACAGCTTGAACGCACTCATGATTTTGCCAGGTTTTATAAATGGAACCTGAAATACAGCGTATCTGTGCAATACAGTGCAATCTAACCTTATGTTTACACTAACGACAAGGCGACAGACATCCGCACATTTTCTACGCGTGTACAGCAACAGTCGGCAGTTGAATTGAGATTTTTGTTTTTTTCAATCACGCAAAATAGGTATGATGTGGGAAATCAAAACAATTGGCTACAATCCTCGGAACAATCTTATGGTGTATATGGTCCAACGGTTCTTCAGTTCACGGCTCACAGTTAGTTCCCATTTCCTGTTTGAGGCGCAAAAATGGTAGAAAAACCTAAAACCGTGGTGTCAGTTTCTCATCACATTAAATGTACTGTATACAGAGACACTGGCAATACAGAACATTCTTCTGCCCCTTCCCTCCAACAGGTGTACTTGAATCTCCGCGCTAACGGAGAGAGCAGTATCAGCGAGTCATTCGATTGTCCAGACCTGCAGAGAGCACCGTCTCAGAGGCTGAGCTCAGTGGGCAGCACCACAGCTTCGACCCAGCCTCTGCTGCTGGCCACCAATGATGTTTTTCTGGAACATGAGACTTGCTAAGGACCAATCACTCACACTTTCTTTAGCTTTTTTGGGTCTTTGTTGGGTTCTCTATTTTTATTTCTGCCAGAGCAATCGCTTCACTGTAACACTTCGCTGCATTTCTAATTTTCATTAGAATTAGTGCATCTAATCTGATCTAAGTTGATCAGTCTTGTTCTATCTGTCTCTTTCTTTAAAGAGTAATTACATCCCAAAAATGTATTTTTTAAAAGTTAAAAACTGAAATTCATCCATCCAAACTGAAAATGGAGAGACACTACTCCCTTACCCTTACCTAAACTGTTCATAAAGTCTATTGGGAACAATGCCTATCCATTTTCAAACTATGGAAACTTGCTTACGAATGAATAACGTTACAGCTGCCTACCTACGAATGCTTTGGCTAAATTGGTGGACTTCCCTGCAACAGATGTTTTCTCTTGGTGACAAGTTTGTACAACAACAACCACAACCACACTTGTGGGGTGAATTTGTGGCATTATTAACACTAATGAATAGAATATTTTGATAGTTAAGATCATGTTAATAGCACTATAGTTGCCAAAGAGCAAAAAGATGTAGCTATCTATGCTTGTACTCTATCGACATTTAATCTTTGGACATGTATCACTGTTACTTTTATAAACAACGTACAGTAATTAAGACGTGAAATTACTGTTATCACTAGTAAGCTGATTATTTTCATATAACAGCATGTACAGAAGTATACTTATACCATGGCAATTTGCCAACAATTACAGGTTTTAATTTATTAATTAACAGCATGTCATACTTTTAACCATTTATAGTTACATTTATGTTTGTGGAACGTCCGTAAGACACGGTAGCTCCTGTTATCGCTTACGTTATAACAGCTATAAGCTGTCGCTTCCTCATCAGCCTCTCTTTTTCTCTCTCTCTTGAAGTGAAAAAAAAAAAAAACACAGCTTGTTACCGAGAAACTGGAAAGTGTTACTGAAGTGAATCCTGACCTACGGAAAACTGACCGTTACAAACAGTGCACTGGCACTGGAGACTCCTTCCATAAATGTTAAATAAATGTCTACTTACCGATTTGACCAATCAGATGTGAGAATTCAACGGTGCTGTGGAACAATACTATGTAAATTGAATAATGACTCTTACTCAAGTAAATTTCCAAGAGAAAAAAACATACATTTAACTTCTTAAAATGTTCATTTCGACTCTCAGAACACTCGTTACAAATCTCAAACACCATTATTCAGGACGGCGTTACCGATTCATACAGTATGAGTTGTCTCTTTTGCCTCCAACTTAAAAATTAAACATCTTAAAATTCACCATCTAAGCTAAAGAAGTATGTTAACTTTAAGTTTAGTAAATTAACTAGTTTTCTGATTTCGCTAGTTAACGTAGCTAGTTAAGTTTTGGACATTAATTTGATATATTAGCTAGCTAGTTAAGTTTTGGACATTAATTTGATATATTAGCTAGCTAGTTACGTTTTTTACATTAATTTGAAATATTAGCTAGCTAGTTAAGTTTTTAGCTAAGTAAATTAGCGTGTTATGTTAGTTTTGCTAATGTGCCTTAGCATTCATTCATTCATTCATTCATTCAATTGTAGGTTTTGCTAGATTGCTGATTGCTTAGCGAGCTAGCTCTTTTCATCAGTTAAAAATGGTTATGTTTTTCTCTTGAGTAAGCATACTTGAGTATGTTTGAATGTAGATACTTTTTGACTTTCACTCTAGCAGATTTTCGGCTCTGTACTTCTACTTTTACTTAAGTACAGTTTCTCGGTACTTTTCCACCCCGGCACGTGTGTGAATCCACACTGGGGGAGAATCTGGCGAAGTCTTCCAAACGACCTCTCTGTTTCGAAACTACTCTGTCGCAAATCGCATACATAAACATGCTAACATAACATAACACTTTATTCGCATGCTTGCTATTGTTAACTAGCCTTCCCTCCCTCTCGCCTACTTTTTCAAATCAGCAGAGAAGACGGGTACTAACAACAATCAAGGGTGTAATTACTCTTTAAGAAGTATCCATTTAACCACCATACACATATAAATTTAGCCACGCATGGCTATCATGGCTATCCAGTGTAACTGTTGATATATATTTATCCACATGCAGCTGGATTCCATTTCACCATATTGATCTAATGCAGTATTCCAAGTGCATGAAAAGCTGAGCTGACAGTATCTTAAGAGTCAGCCCATTAACCAATATTCAGCATACCCAGTCACCAGAGCATTAGATGAACATCATTACAACATAGCCATACCGAGGATTATAGTGATTAATGACTGACAATTATGATGACATCATCTTGTAAGTAGCCAGTCTGTCAAAGCTTAGCAGTGTGTTTAAATCTTATGTGGATTAATGCTCGATGGTAAATGTGCAGAAATGTCTCAGACGTGTCCTAGCTCCTAGATTTCACGTGTTATTAGTAACTATTTGGTGAAAGTAAGCTTTATTACAGTGCATCTGTGACTAAAGGCATCCATCTTACTCCTAAAGTGTGTTACATGTTTGTAAAGGGGGGAAAAAACAAGCCCTTTCCTCTTAGCGCCTGTGCTATTATAGCATTAAGTATGTAATATCAAATTGATAAGCAGTACTTAAACGCTTTGCTTATCTAAGATGATTAGGACTTTCGCATCGCATGCTAGCGTTTAGGATTTATTTTAATAAATGATGTATGAATGTAAATGAAAAACTTTGAAACTGAGCCTTTGAACAAAATCTAAGGCGAACGGGGGAAATGTTGAAACATTACATGTTTATAATTTGTATGTAGTCGAAGATATTTTTCCTGCCGATAGCTTGTAACGTCTGGAACGATAGCCTCATGCGATTCTGTAAATATGTTTTTGAAAGCTTGGGGGAGAACTTTTCATGTTTTGATAGTGAGACTGAAAATAAAACGAGAATGAGTGCACTCTTTTGTGTCTACTTTTTACATTGCGTTTTTCTGCCTGTAACACACTTTGCCGCAGCTACTTTAACAAAACATAAATATATGTTTCAAAATTACGTGGAAATGTTTTTTAGTAATGTGCTACACTTGGCTAGAATTTCTGCAGAGATCAAGTTAGGTAGCGAATTTAACAAATGCAGCTGCAAGAACAGCTGTATGCTATGAATACAGGAATAAATAAAGATAGACATAGTTTTCCGTATAGATTTTATTTATTACGATTAAATTAAACGCAAATTAAATTGGACATTCTGGGTCTGCATTTTACTCTCTCGTCACTTTTAAACATCATGGGGGTGCGCTATTACAGGAAAGTAATCAACGACAGAATGGTGTGATGCAGCCCGACGTGAAGTGAAGGAGTTAATGTTACCACCAAATTGTTGATTATTTTCCAATAAGAGCACGTTCCGAAGTGCTGTTAACTATTACAATTTTTAGTTATCGAAGCATGACAGGTCAAGACGTCCAGGAAACAAGTTCGATTCAGCATCTCATTTTCTCACTTCTGAAAGGAATAAGACAAATAAACGCAACTCGTCATGTTACCAAGAAACCGCAAACTCATTTCTTAAAGAATCTTAAGCTACAGTTTTTTTCTTACTGTTACAAAGAACTGACACTGGAGACTCCTTCCAAAAATGCCAAATAAAAGTCTCCTTACAGCAAACGAAACCATATCAACCAATTACACACGTTTTCCACTCCATTTACGTGGCGCGTCGGCCATACAAGCCGTACACGCGCTTAAGTTGTTACAACAGAAATGAGAATGTCTTAGAACGTTAGAATTAATATCAACCTGTCTGAGGGGTTGATCTTCTGACCAATCAGCATCCAGCATTCAAGAGTGCTGTGATATAAAGTGCATGAAGTCTAAAACTTCAGTTCAATTTCAGTTCTTCAGAACTTTACATAGAAAACGCTGAAATTGTACCACGTGAAGGGTTTTCCCAGGCCACCAAACACATATTAGCAGCAATACACTGGATGATGATAAGTCATACAGTATGGAATACTGCTAAACTGGTGAAATAATGAACCAAATAATACAAATAATGAACCAAATCACAATGTTTACACTTCGGTTCCCAGATCAACCGTTTAGGTTGACTTACAACAAATAATGCTAACGAGTCGTCGAATGCTGTTTTCCTCCTTTATTTTAGATCATTGTGTGAAAACAACAAATATTAGCTGCCTCACATCTATCTAGCTTAATGACAGTTGCAAAAACGCAGTCACTTTAAATCCACTATACAAAGAAATTTGCATTGTGATCAAACTATTGTTTGATTGTATGTTTGGGATGCATTTTGTGAACATCGCATCCTCTAACATGATAACAAAAGGGTTCAAGTCTTAGACATCTACGGTTTCAAAAACCTGTACAGGTTTTGTACTCAGCAGCCACTTTGTTACAAAAGCGCACAACATCCAGTGAGAGGCAGGTGCCTCAAGGATGAGATGCTTTTCTGCTCACCGCGGCTGTAAAGAGTGCTTATGCAAAGATGTTCTCGTAGCCTTCCTGCTCAGCCTGAGCCACTCTGGCCATCAGCAAGACGTTTCCGTCTGCAGAGCCGCTGCTCACTGGATGTGTTTTGTTTTTCGCACCATTCTGTGTGAACTCTAGAAACTGTTCTGAGTAAAAATCAGCCTTTTTTTCGTCTGGCACCAGCAACAACAACCACCATGCTATGTGAGATGGCGGAGATGACATTTCCCCCCCATTCTCATATGTGTGATGTGAACTGACTCTTGGCTCTTGACCTGCATCGGTATGATTTTTAATGCACTATGCTGCTGCTACATGATTGGCTAATTGGGAAATTGCACGAATGAGCAGGTGTACAGGTGTTCCTATTAAAGTGGCTGCTGAGTGTACATGATGTGAGGTGTCAGATTCTACAAATGATCTTTGGTGGTTGAATCAAATCAAAAAAATGACCAAAATAAAGATACAATTCATACAAAAGGTACATACGGTTCAGTTAGAATATAATTTACTATAATGATTGTAAGTAATACGTTCCTGTTTGGAAGTTTCGTTTAGCCACGACCTCCTATTTTCCACGAAAAATTTACAATGCATACATTTTCACACAACAGTGTTGACGGTCTAGAAACAGCTTTCCACCAGGGTTCATAACATACGAAAATAAAGTTGCTTTGGATTTTCTTATAGAAAGAAAAAAAAAATGGTTTCAGTAACATGGATTTCTGAGGTATAGAACTACTAGAGAATATGAAGTTACTGCAAGGCAAGAACTGATTGGTTATCGCCTGGGTTGAAGCACACAACCCGTACAGCAATAAGGGAAGAGGTACAAACTTTTATCTTCTAGCCACACACACACACACACACACACACACACACACACACACACACACACACACACACACACACACACACACACACACTTTGTTTGAAAGACCATTCACACTCAGGACTCAAGAATTGAATGTCATGTCAACATGGTCCGTGTATGTTGCGTTCATTTGGTTTCAAAATGATTAAAAAAAAAAAAAAAAAAAATTATATGCAAACGAGATGTTTAGGGGTATTTAAAAAAGCGCTCTCATTTATCTTTTATCGGTTTTTCACCATTCCAGATTTATTTCGGGACTAAAATTAATGAACGATCTTGAATAACCGTATTATGTATTAGCAATTAGTGGGTAACTGATTCAAGATAGCTGTTGCAGGAGGGTGACGGTAAAAGAGGACGACATGGCAGCCAGAAAAAACAAACAAACAAACAAACAAACAAACAATTAGCAGGATTGTCCAGGTGCTGGACTCGTTTCGAAATGAAAAGCGAACGCAACATACACGAACCTGACACCTTTACGCACAATCATGAAAACAGCATTTACAGTTGCGTTTAACATTTTCAAAGGCCGATGACACTTTAGATGAGTAGAAAAACCGAATGGAACTGACAGTTTTACCGTTTTACCCTATGCTTTCTTACAAAAACACACACTTCGAGTTGGCCTAACATTGGCCTGTTGCATAATTCCTACAACCAACATTGTTGTGGAATATTGGAGCAATTCTAAATCTATAGGGTACAAATCGTTCTCAGGTGCCTTTTCTGGCATTTACGTATATGAGAATTATAAATTCCAGCATGTTTATAGAGACAGGACTCACTCTTTCCACATCTTAATTATCACACACAAATGAATACAACTACAGTTATTAAAGTAAGGGCCATTTAGTGTGTAGGAACACATTAAGTGCTATAAAATACAATGAGAAACAAAACAAAAAAAAAGTTACGACAACAAATCACTATTGTATATGTCATTTTTTTTTTTTTTTTGGTAAAAGATCTAATTGTTGGCACTTAAAAGACTGAGCACTAGATTAGTCCATGAAGTAGAGGTAACACTGCGGTTATGTATAAAATATGTTAAAAGAATACTTTCAATGAGGAGTAAAATATAAATTTGCAAGCTATTATTTCCACCTTCTGGGCTGAATAGAAAAAGTTACATTACAACAACAACAACAACAACAACAATAACATTTTCCCACTTTAAACATAAGAAAAAAAAAATGAACAAGGCGTATAAACAAGAACAACAAGAACTATGAGCTTATACTTTTCATGCAGAGTATAAAATAGTCACTTTGTTCCTTTATGGTTGGATATCCACACGGTTTTGTACACACATCTGTACAGTTAATAAAGCGAAAGAGTCGACGCTTCCTTTTCATCCGAGATTAAATTGCACTCCTTAAATAAATTAGAAAAGAAGTGAAGAGAAAGCTATTTGAATGGCACCGATGTGCACACTGTTATTGCTGTGAAATATTCTGTGTCGCTGCACCGGTGGCCATCTGGTGGTACTGAGTTCAATCCTATTGCTGTAGAACGGAGTTCCAATGAAGAGGCTGTTTAGGTTTTCCAGCGAACTCCAAATTAACACTGCGTACAAACTAAACCGTGTCCTCCTGCGTCACTGTGACTGGGCGCTCGAGTTGTCCGTCTGGTGAGAGGACGAGGTTTTTGGCTGCTTTAAAGTCTGAGGCTTTAACGGCTGTTGTGGTTTTTGCTGTGGCTGACGTTGTTGTTGTTGCTGTTGTTGCTGCTGTTGTGTTGTGGTGAACGCACCCTGCTGCTGAATGGGGAAAGCCTGCAGGATCAGCTGTGTGGACTGGTTGCTCTGCAAAATGTGGGTTCCCTGTAGAAGAAAGAAGAAAGAAATAAAAAAAGAATCGCAATTTTTACCTTGCAAAACACTGTTTGTGTGGATTAAATAAAGATATATATATATATATATATATATATATATATAT
>CM074943.1:10379340-10394846 GCA_037576815.1 Pangasius larnaudii | reverse complement strand
TATATATATATATATATATATATATATATATATATATATATATATATATATATAGACACACACACACACACACACACTAATAACATTTTGGCCTTGGCATAAAGTGCTACATTTGGCAGAAACCCAACACTGCTCATTAACTGGAGCTCACCATCCCGCAGTGAAGCATGGTGGTGGGAGCATCACGTTGAGAGTTACTCTTGGCCTCCTGGTTGCTTCTCTGACTAATGTCCTCTTTACCTGCTCACTGACTTTTGGTGGATGGCATACTCTATGCAGGACTGCTGTTGTGACACATCCTTTCCATTTTTTATTCATATAATAGAGCTCTGTGTGTTCAAAGTTTGGGATTTTCTTTAAAAATAACCAAACCCTAACTGATACTTCTCCAGAACATTGTCCCAGACTTGACTGGTTAGCTCCTTGGCCTTCATGATGCTGTTTTTTATGTACATCCTCTAACAAACTATGAGTCCAGTAGGCTGTTGATATAACTGCCCCCTACATTTTTTATTGAAAATTTTGGCCTTGGTATACAGTGCTACCCAACACTGCTCATCACCCTGAGGACACCATCTGCACAGTGAAGCATGGTGGTGGGAGCATCATGTTCAGAGTTACCCTTGGCCTCTCGGCTGCTTCTCTGACTAATGTCCTCTTTACCCAGTCACTGTCTTTTTTGGTGTATGGCCTCCTAAATCATGAATTTATGATTATGTCCACCCTTGTTGAGATCCCTCTTTTTTTCCATACAGCAAAATGTAATTCACTCAAAACAAGCAGAAAACACCTTACTATATAATAAAAAATAATATATTTCCACCTGGTATGGTCACACAGAAACAAAACAATCCTGCTAAGATCATTTGCCGCTTCTTACACATTGCTGTGTGAGCCATGGTGAGCGTTTGTTGTGGATTTCTGCGCTACCTGTAAAAACGGTTGCTGTTGCTGAGGCTGCGTCGACCCCTGCGGCTGTCCCTGCTGCTGCTGCGAATCAGATGGCGCTGATATTGCCTGCGCTTGGCTCTGCTGCTGTGCAAACGGGCTGTAAGCGGTCACGACCTGGCCCATAAACATCGTTGTGGGGACCATTACGGTACTGCAGGCCATGGGGGCAGTGACTAACTTCGTGACCAACTGCTGCCCTGGAAACCTGAAGGAGGAGAAACTGCTTGTGAAAATACTCTCTTGCGCTATTTGTGCTTCATGTAGTCATATGTATTGAGCTGCTATATTGCCTGTAGACAAAATATCGTATGTAAATGGTATTAAAGATAAATTCACTTATACCACATCTCTGTTGAATTCTCAATACTGATTATTCAGAAGGTGCTGATTCATTTTCTGTAAGAGCAGCTCTGGCAGTAGTACCAGTAGTACAAGCCTACCGGCTGTAACTCAAATCACAGCTATATAATAATATTAATATGTATAAGAATAAATAAGAGCACAAAAGAAATATATACATTATACATATATTTCAGTAAGACGCTAGTATTTATGTATTATGGATGCACATACACACCTGCTGATTGTAGTTACTTGGCTGATGTTATGTGATGGGGTGCTGGGGATCTGCACGACACTGCCGGCGCCCGGCTGACTGACCATCATTGTGTTGTACACTGAACCCTGCTAACAAGGAGAAAAAAAAAAAACCAAGAGTTTAAAAGTTTAAAAAGGAAAGAAATCGCGTAATTAAAGGCAACCTCTAAAATGCTGCTTCACCCCGATACCATTAGCATAATGATGTGCTATAAGGAGGAACGAGGGCAGACAAATGTACTGATGTCATCCTTAATGGATCGGTCAGAACTGAACAGAAAAAAAGTATGAGATCAGTTCAAATGCTTCAGAGCCATTTGGTACAATATGCGCCTTTATTGACGTTATTTGGAACTGCACTCTTCTCAGTCTGCTGCTGTTAGAAAATCCTACTCTTATATTTTGCTGTCTCATGAACCATGACAGGCTGAATTATTTCATTAAGCATGAACGAGTCGGTTCCCCCCCACAAGTGTATTGGTGTGTCTAACCTGTGTGAGGACGGAACCTTGTGAATTCTGCTGATGTGAAGGCGGGGCTTGCTGCTGTTGAATTGCGTGACGCGATCTGCTGTGGGCGGTGCTTGTGACACTCTGTACTCCAACTTCAGCTTGTTTGCATGAGGCTCCACTCACCTGAGGGAGTTGCACATTGACCCCACCTGAAGACTGCGGCAAGTACATCTGGAATGAACAAAAAAAAAAAAAAAAAAGTTATTTGTTTTCCAGTATAATGATAATCCCTTTAAAGATGGCGTGTAAATTTGTTTAAGTGAAGAAATACCTGAAGGCCCTGGCCCTGCACCTTCTGAAGCTGCTCGTGAATTTGCTTCAGCTCTTCCTGCTGCTTTTTAATATTGGCCTCGATCATCTGCGTCCTCTGCTCCAGCTGCTCCTTCAGATGCTGCATGGCGTTCAGCTGGGCAGAGTATTGCTACGTGCACGCGCACCCACACCCACACACACACACACACAATGTTTACACTATCATAATGCTGATGGAATGCATTAGTCTTATCAAATGTAGAAGGAAATCAAGAGTCCATGAATTAACTATAAGGTAAAAGAGGCAGTCAGGGGAAAAAAACCCAAAACAAAACAGTGAATTACTCTTTCAGTTTGGCTTTTATTACTTTGGGTCCATCCTAAATTCTGACTCAAATTCAGGCCATTATTTCTGGAACATTTATTTCCCTGAAAGTAAAATACCAGTAAGGTTGTTACCTGCGTGTTATGTTGAGGCTGTTGCTGCTGATGCTGGTTCATTTGAGCAGGAGAACTGGTGTGAATATTCTGGGGAAAGAGAAAGAAAAACCACGATCAAAACACATTTTTTCACAGCTGTATGTAAGCAGTAAGAAAACAATCACTGCTACTTTGTAATCATGCTTATAATCTGGGTATGTGCATAGAAATATTCTATGAGGAATATTTCTCTATTCTGCCGATTCCCAAGCGTTTAAATGAGGCAGGCGAATTGAGTCGGGTGAATTACAACATGGGGAAACTGCTCAGTTTGGCATATCATGCATACACATCTGTGATTAGACATTAGTATGAAAAGGTGTCACGCAAGATTGCATGAAAGGCCGAGTCCCACCTGGCTGCTAACAGAGGAGCGGCGCTGTAACGTCATGTCAGCAGTGCTAGGCTGAGGCGGAGTGCTCACATCCATCTGCAGCTTAGTTGGAGTGGCTGGGACAGAAACGGGACACGACTGAGTAATCAGACTGTGGTTACAATCACCGGAGTGAAATTTTAGACTGATTGAGGAATCAGAACGCAGTTACAAACATCCAAAACAACAGGGCTTATCAGGCTTTCACTGGTTCCAGTCCCCTCCGAAAGTTTTGGAACGGCAATTTGGAAATTCTTTTGTTTGGGCTATACAAGACGTGCGTTTGAGATCAGAAGATGAATCTGAGACGAGACATGCTGCTTTGCCAATTGCGATCTAGCCTTCCGATTCTTCCTTCACCCCTGCCCTGTGGAAGTTGTTGGTGAGATCACTGGCTGTTGTTTTTGGGGTTTTCTTGAACGTGAACAGCTCTTCACGTTTGTCATCAGCTACTGCTTTTTTCCTTGGCCAACCTGTCTGGTTGTTAGTACATCAGCGGTTTCTTTCTTCATAAGGACATTCCAAATTGTTGTATTGTCTATGTCCGATGCTTGTGCAATGGCTCAGATCAATCTTGCCCTATTTTCCCCCTCATTTTCAAAATGGCTTAATTTTCTCCCATAGACAGCTCTCTGGTCTTCATGTTGGTTTATCCTTTTTAATAACAAATGCAGTCTTCATAGGCAAAATCCAGGGCTCAAACCAAGAGCAGGCATTCAGAGCTATTAATTGTTTAAACAATCAATATAGCAGGGCACACCTGTCAGTCATGTTCCAATATTTTTGATTAGTTGAAAAATGGGTGGGTTCAAACAAAAGGTGCCATGTTCTATGTTGCTTAACACATCAAGATGTAAATATCAGGAAATTAAAGCTGAAATTCTGATCTATTGTCATAATCATCTTTTGATTAAACCCAAAAGTCTTTAGTGTACAGAAAAAAACTTGGCCTTGCCATTCCAATACATTCAGAGGGGACTGCATATATCATGACGTAACACAATGCAATGCAAATACATTTTACTCTGTTGTAATTAATAAAATGACACCACATGGTCGCAAAATCATGTAATGTAAAAATGGCTCGAGACATGAGTTGTTGGTTGGTTTTTATTTTAAAAGGATATAATTCAAGAAGAGTAAAATAAGGATTATGATGATATTGCAGCAAATTAATATCCAAACCAATGCAATGGAACTTACAGGTGCACGTGCTGTCAGACATGGCTGTGTGCGAGGACTTGCGGGAGCTGTGCGAGGAGCTGGATGGTGTGCGGCTGTGATCGAAGCACTCTAGCACCTCCTTTAGGCTGGAGGTGTTTAACTGCGATTCAGAACCAGAGTCCTGAGACTGTTACAGAGAAGTATAGAGAGGAATGGGGAGAGTTTACTTAAACCTAAAACTGTCCACAAGCGGTTATTAAACCCATTAGAACCTGTCCCAAATTTACTTAACATATTCTTTACGTGTTAAAGATTCTCAGTGATTTCACTTTGCTTTCAGCTGTATCTCACCTTGTCTCCTGTTCTCTCAGGAGGAGACTCCTCAATGCCCATCTCTCTCCTCTGCTCTGCCCGTACTTCAGCATATCTAAATGGGAAAAAATAGGGAGGAACTTAAAATCTGAAAAAGGGTGAAAATAATTGTACAGAGTGTGAGGTGCATAGAGGAAGGCACTCACTGCTTCTAAAGTAAACCCACTTGCACTACTGAGTAGGCTATACAAGAATACAATTCAAGATATAATGCAAACATATATACATTTGAGGGTGAAGCGCCTTGCTCAATGACCAAACAGTGGCTCTCTGATAGACCTGGGATTTGACCCTCCACCACTAAGCCACCCAAAATTCATTGTTCAAACCCCTTCTATGTCCAGGCTTTCACTTCTGCCAATGTTTTTGCTGCAGTCCTTCTGGCTTTCCTACACTTCTCAGTTGAACCCTCTGTGACCATTATTCAAAGGCTTCCCTCACCACTGGTGGGAGTTAAATGTGTCTCTCAACAAAGCTTGTGCCAGACACTGCCAAGCAACCCAGAAGCCTCTTTTGTGTTTACCAGATAAATCTCCCCACCAGGAGCTAATCAACTGACAGCTTAGCCCCTTTCTTTACCCAAGTGTCCAAAACATATGGCCTCAGGTTTGAAGATACAGTCACAAAATTGACCACCAAACCTTAGGCCTGTGCTCTGGTATCAAGTACGCTTATGAGAAATCTTGTGTTTGAACAAAGCATTTGTTACTGATAACCCATGAAGAGAAGTCTAATAACATTTCACCTCTTGAGTTCAGATCCTAGAGGCCGTTCCTCATAATCACGCCTGAACAACCGCGAGGCCCTCAGCCTAGGACTGGTAAGCACCCTCAAACCAGACTGAGGTCTATCTCCTGTGGGAACTCCGGAGAAGGAGACAGACGTCGGTACTGGAGAAGTACAAGTTGGTACTGGAGCCCATACTGTCTGTTAATGTAAGGCCAGCTATATCTAGTCCAAATTCCTAAAGCCAAGAGCCCAGTCTGCGTAAAACTGTCCATTGCATACTTGCCAGCCAACTGGCATTGCACCTGACCCTCTACCTTTCATCTTGCAGGTCGTGAGCCCAAAAGCTGAGCCCGACCGTGGTTCATTCACCAGTGCTTGCCTTTGGACACCACCCCCAGGCATGGATCCAAGGGTGGGTCTTGGTAACAGTTATCCAATCAGGGTACACTTGGTCTTTTCTGTAACTTTCATGGGGGTCTTTAGGATCACTCTGTGCCTGATCTCTCCCCTCAGATCTGTTCACTAAAGGTGGCCCTACTGGGAGCATTAAGCTCCGGGTGATATAGCCCTGAGGTTCACTGAAGTACACAAGCCCCTTCACCATGCTAAGGTCTCGGTCCACGAAGGGGCAGCAAGCATTCACTCACATGTATAATATAAAACTGGTATTTCTTTGTATATTGTACATGTGCAAACATTACCTGACTACGGTGTGTGTGCACACGATAAACTCCGGCCGTGAGTTCCACTGATGGTAGGTGATGTAGTAGTGAGTCTGGAGCCAGATCCACTGTTGGCCTTTGGTCAGGAATCGATAGTAACATGACTTGCCCTTTCCAAACTGCATCACTGCACAAGGTAGTAATGAAATGTATATAGGTAATTCAGCATGTGAACAAAGTGGCACACCTTTACATACATGTAGATGATATAGATGTGTACATTTACTCACAATGCTCATGGCATTTAGCCAGTGACTCCAGGTCATCTACATGGTAGTAGTCGTAGCCTGACGTCCCCAGAACTTCAAAGGGAAGATAGCCAATGATGGGAGGAGCTCTGGAAAATGACATAAAAAACAATTATTCAACAAGCTTTAACAAAGTACGATTAAAATGTATGAGTAGAACTAAATGGAAGGAGGGAAAAAACTCAACAAAGAAAGTCAGACCTTTACCTGTGATCTAACAGAAGAAATTTCCACTCTAGACTGTGTCTAGAGCTGAACTCTTCATTGGGCTCCTCCACTGTACACATCTCCTGCAGACAATCAATCAATCAATAGAAACTAAGCACATATGTACCTGTGGTAGACATCTTCTGCAGACAGTCGATCAGTAATCAATACAACCTAAACACAAATGTGTTTGCCGTAGGCATAGCATAAGCCCAGTTAATCAGCAATCAGTCAATACGACCTAAGCCCAGATCTACTCAGAACATGTGTTACGGACTATAATTAATCCTCTTTCCAGGTAAACACATTTGTCTACAGCAAAAATAATACTAAATCATCAATACTTAACGACATCCACAACAAACGCTAAAAGCAAACTATAACACCAGTATTATAGTTTAAAGCCAGGGACCAATACTTCTCATAAACGATCAACAGAGAGATACATATTTTCAAAAAGCCAAATGGAAAATCCACATGAACAACAAACGCACAACAAATCGAAAAAAAAAAAAAAAAAAAAATTCATGAACAATGCATTTTTGTAGAGATGTTAACAAAACTCGCTCAATCAAAATCGAGCAGCTTGCCTTGATGAACTGAGGCTTGGCTAGACACACTGTTGCTATAAAACACACGTGGTCATCAAAGGCTGGGCGCAACGACCGCTGGAGTACTCCTTCTAGGCCGTTTCGGGTTATACGTGGCACTGAGAGAGAGGTTACAAACAGAGATCAGCTGCAAAACTGCTGTGGTATACGATCAATTAAAACACTTACGTCAATTTATTTCATTTTTAAAACTTGGTTAAAATGCTAGCTTAAGCTACACAGAAATCACGTCTTTTCGTTGTCAATGGAACAGTGGAACAATATTTATGGTCTTCAGGAACACGTTTCAACATGCAAACACTGGGCCTCATTTATCAAACTGTATATGAATGAATTTATGCGTAAGTCACTCCAACGAGCGTTTACACACACAAAAAAAAAACGTTCTTCACGAAAAATTCCAGAAATTCGGAAAAACGTTCGTATATTACTCTTGCTTATGAGTGTGTGTAAATTGATGCATGAGGAGACTAACTAATGTAACCTTTGACGGATTGGCTTCAGATTATATCATTCAATTGTTCAATTAAGATGAAGTGCCGCCATATAAATGGAGGATGGACCAGGCGGTTCAGATGATAGCCGTAAGCCGAGTTGGTGCCAATGGCAGAATTGATATTACTGGGAGAGTTAGCACATGATGCCCAACAGATATTTAGAGACCAATATACTTTTTTTTTTTCTTTCCCAGGCTTATAGGTCGGTTCCGTTTGCCATGGCATCTGGTCAATTTTAAAAAGCTTTGTCATGGTAAAGCTGACATGTCATGCTAAACTCTGTTTAGCACTAATACTTTTTATGGACACGTTTTTTTGTGTCAAACCATTTTCTTCTGAATTCACTTATACTCAACTCACCTCCATAATATCTCTCAATACTTTGGTCTTTTCAGGTGGTGTAACACCAATGGATATGGTGCTAAATAATACTTTTTTTCATTCACATAGACGTGAGTGAAAAGTCCTTCAACACCCCTCGGAGAAATACTTCTTTTTTGGACGATTAGTAGTCATTTTGCTCTTTCCGCTGCGTGAACTTTGCCTTTTATGGAGTTTTGTGGGCGTCATCAAACGCAAATCAGCTGTGGCGTGCAGGCACCTGATAATTTACAGGTGATTTATCAACGTACACACGTGAATACGAAAAAAAAACCCATCTGCGTTTAGGAAACTTTGGTAAATCCGGCATACGTTTTTTTCAATTCGGTTTACGCAAACTTCACTCAAAGTTTGATGAATGAGGCCCAGTATAGGGCAGCTCTGGACACGTGACTACATGAATCGTAAGCAGTACTCACTGTTGCTGAGTGACTTGAAGTTGCCGATGAATTTGACGTATTCATACACGGGCGGTTCTTTGGGGTCCAACGAGCCTCGGAGCATGTGACAGCAAAACTCCAGCTGGCCCTTTGCTGGAAAATACAACAGGGAATGTCAGAGATGTCACGCATCGGGTATCATAAATTAATGTAGTAGGTCTACAGATTATCCGATTATTACTCCACTCACTCTTGAGGTATTCTGGGCTGAGTTTCTCGCCTTCTGGGTGTGAAGAGAGCGCTTTGTACACGTCAGTGTGCTCTCCAACTGGCAGGAAGTTTAGCAGGTTCTGATCCACCATATCTGACTACAGCCCAGAGACAAAGCATACCAAGTCAACATGTCCAGCTTAATGAGAAGTTCATTCAGCATTTTATATGTGATGAATACAATGGGCTTGTGCCGTTATAGAAAACTAATCTACAATGAAGTGATATGATGTGGTCTGACACGCAGCAGATGTAATGGCACCCCTGTACATTGATTATTTTCTATTAACAGCACATCCCAAATGGTTTATTGCTCTTATACCGCAACAATTTATTAAAGAAAGACAAGTCATTATTTTTTTTTATCTGTTCCTTCAACAGCCTCTTTATCTCTTTTGTAGTTAATAAGACCAAAAAAACTGTAGACTGTTATGTTACAGAAAAAAAAAAAAAATGCAAAAGTTCACCATCCTAAAGACTATATATTAAAAAAGGACGTGAAACTTGTGAAACATAACATACAGTTACAAGTTGCTTAAATGGTAATTAACTAATTTAATGTTACCAAACATTTTTTATTACAAACAGAAAAAGTATCATGATGCCATATACATTTAAATATAACTAATTTGCTACTGTTATGAGTATGATCACACTATGATCACAGAGATCACTCATCATGTCACACCCAAACACTTACCGGCAGGTGGCCGAGTAAGGACGTGACACTCTCAGAGACATAGATGACGTTTCCATCAGTCAAGATAACGAGGAAGAAGCCGTCCAATGCCTAGGAACCGCAAAGAGTGGATATACATTGAAAATAAGATTTAAAAAAAAAAAAAACAGCCTTACACACATTCATGCACACAAATGTGGAAAATCTCACCTCCAGCATGAGCTGTGTGAACTCCTCATTGCTGAGGAACGGAGGTTTCCAGTCCTGTCTGATCTCACACGACTCCAACTGTGCAGCGCTTTCTGCACAAAAGCATCATCTCTGTTCTCATCATCATCATCAGAACATAGCAGCTTTAGTCATAGACTTTGTCTTGTTTGACTCACAGATGGACTCATTTGTAGCACTTCTGAACACTTACACTGACACCCACTGACGTTTCCTACGACTACTTTGCAATTAAATGCGTTCCTCCACTTTATTCAAAAATAAATATTAGCTCAAACAGGACCAATCAGCTCTTCTAACTCACCTTCTGCTGCTATGGATGGTCCCAAAGTGACACCCTAAAGATTTACACGTCCCAAAAACATCTCATGCCCAAGTCTCACTCTGAATTCAGTGCACAATTTCACCTGGACACTGTAGATTTATATCTAAGAACTGCTGCTGTGATCATAAAGCCTGTCCTTTTGCTCATCCCAGGACTCTTACTCACATATCTGCTCATACCGAACATCCTTTCAACACACTTCCAACTAAAAGCACAGGTGCTATAACATTAGTCAATGAAAAAGCAAAGGTTTCTAGTTCTACAAGTTCCTGTATTAGTACAAGTCGCAAAAACAAACCTCTGAAACTTGTGTTACTTCATCGCTCGAAATAAATAAGACCAAAAAAAAAACCGCCAGAGCTTGTTATGTTACCAAGAAACCACAAACTCCTCCATTTTAAGGACTTTCCATTTCAAAAAACGTACAGCTTTACCTCTAACTGTTCCAAAGCGCTGACACTGGAGACTCCTTCCAAAAAGAAGTTCGCCATATAAATAACACCACATATTTAAACTCCGTTTACGCGGAGCTCCTGCTGTATAAGCTCCTGTGTAAGTTGTTGATTATTAATATAATCCTTGCAGCCAGAACTGCTGTTACAGAGAATTAATCAACACTTTCTGACCAATCAGAATGGAGCATTCAACAGGGCTGTCGTGTAAACAGTAAAAGAGTGATACAGAATAGCACATTCTAATGGTAGACACTGATTCGAGGGCATGGTCCTAATACTATACTTAACTATAATTAAGCAATGTCGCACAAGCAAGAATATCGGCACGGCTGTGATTCGTCGTAGCTAAGTGTCGTAGCTAATCACAGTTGCGGCAATATCCGGTATAACCGCAGGACTGCGAGTGCGATATTGCTTTCATACAACAGTTCAATAAACAAGAAATTAATAATGATTAAGTGACATTTGGGACGCGATATGGCCAAATGTTTGTTTATTTTTGCTCCGCTAGCAAAAATAGATCCCGAAGAAGCCACACTCACGTTATAGTCTTCGGCTAGCTAGCTTACACTGATTTGTACATTCCCGTTAAAGGTGAAATTACTGGTGAAATTGGCTTCCCTTCTTCCTTTTCATCTTCATCTGACGAGCTTTCATATTTCATTCCTGAAGAGTGTCGTTTGCCATAGCCACTGATGAGCGGAGTGATACACACAGTGAAACATCGCAGTGCGGTTACAGGAAATACAGGCACTCTTGGAACGCCATTCGACCAATCAGATTAGAGGACCGGAACTAACTAAGTAACTATTATATAATATGTTGTAATACTTTAAGTCTTTGGGATTTTACTCAGAAGCGTGCTTCTGTAACTTGTTGGAGCAGGTACTTAAACGTAAACTGACAAACTACTTCATCATCACTGCGCTGACTTGAAAAGGGAAGAGACGCGTAACCGCTGAAACTAGAAACGCGAGCTGGGCGGCACATTCTGACGTTTCGATTTTAGAAAAATGACTTTTCCAAACTGCCCCATCCTCTAAACCTTCCAGAAGCCTGTTCGTAATGACGCATAAATCAGGCTTGCAGCAGTCGTATCGCTGAGTCAGCTCCTTTAACAGCTCGCTTTCTGGACTGAATTCTACTTCACTTGCGAGTGGATAAAAGCATCAAGCAAATAAATGCAAATGTACTTAAAATGGAAAAAAGCACAGTGTGTCTTCAAAGTACAGCACTCAAAATGCAATGGCAGTGAGTGGAACGAAGTCTCGATCAGCACTCTAAAAGAATTTATTCATTATCTCTTGGAACAGTGTGTGTGTGTGTGTGTGTGTGTGTGTGTGTTGGACAGAGAGGGGATGACTAGACACATCAGAGGGGGAAAAAAAAAGATTAAAATCGGCGTCTCAAAGATGACATTTTAATCGAGCTTATTTCAATTAATTTGTGAAGTAATAGTGATTTGGACCACTGTGTGTATGTGTGTGTGTGTGTGTGTGTGTGTGTGTGTGTGTTACCTTTGTGCTTGCGCAGATAGTCAATGCTTTTCTGTAAGATAGTCGACTTGTCCATCCTGCGCGTGTTGGCAGGCAGCAAGGTGCCCAGTTCTTTGATGAGGACGTTGAACTGGTCTCTCCGCCTCTTCTCCGATTTATTCCGGGAAACGCTGAATCACAATAAAGCGATCGATACGTTTAATGAGAATTTACAATTTTGGATTCTGATGTCAAGGAGCTCCATAAAGACACAATATAGTCCTACCGTTTGGCCTTATCCCTCTCATCCTCTTCCATCAACTCATCAAAAATGCTGCCATCATCCCTGTGACACAACCAACTCCATTAAATATGTGTGTGTGTGTGTGTGTGTGTGTGTGTGTGTGTGTGTGATTGTGAGTAACAGACAGCAGGTCACGACTACAAAAAATTTGTTTGTTTTCTCAAAAAAGGTTGTTTTCTCTACATATAAATATATACGTGCAATATAAAAATTTAAAAATGTAATACTGTATATTAAAATCCAACTATAAAATTAAGAAGGAAAAAAAAAACACTAAACTACTAAAATACTAAATGCCTAAACAAACGCCACTTTCAGAAAGGCAAAAAAAGTCAAACTTTTTGACCAAAAAACAACAACAAAAAAAAAAAAACGAAGGTGGTGGAATGAACTTCCCCTAGATGTCCGAACAGCTGAGTCACTGGCAGCCTTCAAAAGACGTCTAAAGACTTACCTCTTCATAAAGTACTTCAGTTAGCACTTACAAACACACACACACAAAAAAACAAAACAAAACAAAACAAAAAACCCTCCCAACAGAGTTTTGGACTGATGGTATTCCTAGTTTGTGACCTACTGAGCCAATATCAGAATGTATTTTTGATAGACTTCAAAGCACTGCTGTAAGTCGCTCTGGATAAGAGCATCTGCCAAATGCCATAAATGTAAATGCAAATGACACCAAGACTGTAATCACTGACACCCAAACACCACCTCTGACATAAAAGAATGTCAGCAATGACACCAAAAACATCAGCAATGACACTGAATCAACATCAATGACACCAAATACGTCACCTCTACAACCAAAACAACATCAAGGACACCAAAACTGTCATCTCTGACACCCAAACATCACCTCTGACATAAATGTCAGCACTGACACCAAAGACGTCATCTCTGACACCAAAGATGCCACCAATGACACCAAAAACGTCATCTCTGACACCAAAAACATCATCTCCGACACCAAAAACACCATCAATGACACCAAATACCATCTCTGATACCAAAAACACCATCAATGACACCAAATACCATCTCTGACACCAAAAACATCATCTCCGACACCAAAAACACCATCAATGACACCAAATACCATCTCTGATACCAAAAACACCATCAATGACACCAAATACCATCTCTGACACCAAAAACATCATCTCCGACACCAAAAACACCATCAATGACACCAAAAATATCATCTCTGACACCAGAAACGTCATCAAGTACACCAAAAAAAATCATCATCAATGACACCAAAAAGTAAGCTCTGACAGCAAAAGTCATCCCTGACAACAACATGGTCATCTGACACCAAAATTGTCATTTCTGACACCACCGCCGACACAAAAGATTGTCATCACTGGCACCAGATATGCAATCTGACCCCTAACTGCTAATACAAATACTTCATCAGTAGACAACTAGAGGTTGTTTAAGCTGCCGTTTAGGGTCGATCCTGAATCAGCTGAATCAATTCTATTCCAAAAAGAACGACTCGAGTCTTAACAACAACAGCAGCAAACTAAATAAACTCCAAATCAATGCTGATAACAGAATGTATATGATTTATAGAGGAATGGGTGAGACACTCTCACCTGTCTGTGGAGCTCATTGTGATGCTTCATGAGTCAGTCTGTGGACGACACACTCCAGGCATCGGGAAGACATCTGAAAGAGAAATGAAGGAGAGCCTGCAAAATCACACACACACACACACACACACACAGTTTTCATTTTTAAGCCAGTCATAAAATATGGATGCCATTAACACACTGAACAGTAGCTAAATAATAATAATAATAATAATAATAATACTGAAGAATGCCCTGCTTTATTTATTTGCACACGTGTGAGGGGTGTGTGCCAAGAGGTAGACGTTGTGGTTTCCTTCCATACCTTGTCGCTCTTGTAGAAGGTCCTAGTGTGTACTTTTAACCTCAACTGAGATTCAGGGTGAAAGGTCAACTGTTGAACGCACACTTGGTGACACCTGGCTGCTCTCTTGGGAACCGGAAAGTCCTGGGAAAACAAGAAGAATGTCCTTATAGGTCACTTCAAATGATTTTCATATATGATTTTGACGGTATACCACGATAAGGAAATTCCTTTGATGATGTCACAAAAAATATTACTTCCAGATGCAGCGCCTATAGTGAAATCTGTTTAAAAGAAACTTCTTTTTGAGACAAAATAAAAAAAATTTTTTTTTTAGATGTATTAAAACCGACTAATTAAAATCACATGATCCTCAGTTAAATGACTGCTGATAAACGAATTGTGTTTTAGCTTTATAATAATAAAAAAAAAAGATCATCAAATATGTTTCTTAAACTCTTTTAATTTTTCTCTTTTCCCCTTTCGCTTTCTATAGTAACCACTCGTTTGTATGGCGGACGCTCCACGTAATCAGAGCCTAGTAATAAACACGTTACATGCATGTTGTTAGGTAATTGTTGCTATGGTGACGCTTTCGGTAAAGACATGTTTATTGAACATTTACGGAAGGAGTCTCCAGCGTCAGCGCTTTGTAACAGACAGTAGGTTTTCCGCCATGGTAAAGTCTTCACGGGTTTGTGCTTCTCGGTTTCATTGTAACGTGACAAGCTGTGTTTTTGGTCTTAGAAACTTCAAGAGAGAGAACGAGAGAGTCTGGTGGGGTTAACGACTGTTTATAGGTGCGATAAGGAACCACCTTGTCGGAAAATGGTGAGGCAGACAACAAGCTCTTGCTGTTTTGTTTCATCTCTTATGCTTGAGATTGCTAAAATATTTCAGGGTAGAGTTTTCCTTTCAATCCAAGAACACCACATGCTGCAGATGTGCCTCAGGCTGAAGGCTTAGGTACTGTCAGGCGGATGATCTTAGGACACTCCCAACAGATGCACACAGTGAGCAATGCAGGTTGGCAGAAATTGAATGAGTGATGCAAATCGTTTCTAGATTAATTAAAACAGAAAACTCTGACACCAAATACTAGATATGATGTCATGAGCAGGTTTTGGGTTTGGTTAAATTTCATCACACACAGACCTGGAAACCCGACTTCCACTGTTTATTCCAAATTAATCTTAACCAAAAGAGTCACCACTGACACCAAAACCTTCATCTCAGACACCAGAACCTTCATCTGAGACACACAAGCCATCTTTAGAAACCAAAGCTGACATCTCTGACATCAGAGCCATCATCAGACACCAAAACTGTCATCAGTGACACTAAAGCCATCATCAGACACCAAAACTGTCATCAGTGACATCAAAGCCATCATCAGACACCAAAACTGTCATC
>CM074943.1:10346793-10357815 GCA_037576815.1 Pangasius larnaudii | reverse complement strand
AAACACTACATCAGTACATTTTCACTATAAACACATCAGTACATTTTCACTATAAACACTACATCAGTACATTTTCACTCTAATAAGATCTGACAGCATGAATGGAAGCTGACGAACGTAGTTGAATATAAATTTCTTATATATTTGAACAATATACATGTCACATTAAAACTTAAAGTCTTTTTTTTCAGTGGTGTATTTGTTAAATTGACATTTTTAAAAATTACAGGTTAGAGTTGTGGGTTCTGATGTATTGTAATAAATCAGAACCTCAAAAATTCAAATCTAAAATATATAGATTTTATGTAAATTAGGCTTAAGGTGAAGCATCCAGGGAAAAGTAAATGTAACTTTTTATGAAATACACCACAGAAAAAAAGATTTTTGTTTAACGTGACTAGTGTGTATATAACTCACATATTCAGTAATTCCTATTCAACTCCATAGGATGAAACCTAATACCCATCACTGTAATCTATATGTCTGCTGCTACGTACACTTTGTATTTATCAAGACAAATTGTATTGTGACAGCTAGCAATTAGCATTCAGCTAGTTTGTATGGTCAGAGTTCTAGTCATGCTAGCTAACATTTGAGAGATTAGGAATAAAGCTGTTAGCCGTAGCGAATGTTTCCCCATGTTTCTTGGTGAAAAAAGGAGCTAATTTACCATCACTAACTAAAATAAAAACAAATTCTTTTGATGAACATTCACAGTTTATACATTTCTAGTGAAGAATTTGAAAGTGTATTTCAGCTTTTACAACTTTTCCTCGAGTTAATAATTTTGGTACTTTTATCACCTCAATAAATTCAATTGGACAATAATAATAAAAAAAAATTAACCCACGTTTGAATAGAAATACAACCATTAAGTAATAATAATAATAATAATAATAATACAAACCTGAAGTACACACAGCTCTCAGTAAGTATTATGTACTTGACGCTACTTTATTCTTTATTATTCTGAGTATTTTATTTTTCAAATCAGAATTCCTCATATAAAATCCTACCTCACTAAGTAATATATATTTGTTCAATTATGTGCGTACGCAGCTTTTTCGAGAACTACGACATTAATGATTAGACCATTTTTGTAAGAAGACTTTGCTCCTCATCGAGGCTTGTTTACACTTTAGTCAAGCTAACCTTGTTTTATGGCTTACCCATAATACTCATGGTGGGGTTTTATGATGTTGCCATAGCAATTTGAAGATTAACCCCCAGGATTTTCTCCATTTCAAGGTTCAGCTTGCGAGGAAGATGTTGCAGAGTTGCGTTTTCAGCACTGCTTCGGTGTGTATGTGCCTGTGTGTGTGTGTTTATTCATTTAGTTCTGACCGGACACTTGGGGTCAATGTGATCAGCCAATGACCTGGAACAGGAACTCAATTTGACCTCTATAATTTCCTGTTAGTGTGTCCTCTCTTCTAGCACTCTACTTTCCCTTACACTTTTTTTTTCTAACACACATACACACACACACACACCTGCAATAAGTTACTGTTTAGGTAAAAGTTGAATGTCTAACCGAGAGTGACCATCATCATATGACTCGTGAGTGACTCGGCAGAAATCATTTGGCTGTTTAGCTGAACACACACAAGCTGAGTATCAGAACTCAGTTGTTGTTTTCTACTCATGAAGGCCGTCATCATTCCATTGTTGAGATTTTGTTTAGGTGCTGCTATTTACCTCTTGAACCCTGTCAAAATGTATTGCTAGAATTTCAGCTTCCTGAAATGTAAAGAAAATTATTAAAAATTTTAAAAAATTACCAGCAACAAGGTCGTGTATGAAGTCACTGGTGCTATCCCGAAGTTGATTATTTTCCAATAACACCACATTCCGAAGTTACAGTAAAAGTTGTAGAACATCCACATATCCATGTATAGTTACAGTTAATGTTGTAGAACATCCACAAAACAGGTTAGTTCCTGTTATCACTTATGTTATAGCAGCTATAAACATTCCCTTGCCAAACTCTCTCCTTTTTTTTTTTTTTATCAAAGTTACTAAAATAAACAAAAACAGCTTTATTTTTTTTTCTACAAGACATTGCAAGAAGTTGTAGCTTCACCTCTGACTGTTACAAAGTACTGAAACTGGAGACTCCTTCCAAAATAAGATTTTAACTTCACCATATCAACTTTGCTTTCAAACCCATTTTGTCTAACATATTAGAACAAACGTAGTTGCATTTACAAACCTTGAAGCTGACAAGGTTTATATACGTAAATACTGCCTGAGCTGCTGTTATGGAAAATAGTATATATATCTCAACCTACTGGCCAATCAGATTTAAGCATTCAACAGTGCATACAGAGTATACAGTAAATACTCTCAATTCAGCATAGCTTCAGAATCACTTAAACATGAGGTTTTATTTGAATTATTGTGCTTGAATTTTTTATCTGATCATTCTCTAGCCGAGATGAGAAGTGTGAGGTGTGCTAGCGCAGGAAAGTGTGTGTAAGGGGTGTGTTTGAGTGAGAGAACACACAATCCTGATGCGAACTGTTGTTGGGAAACAGTGCTAATATTAGAAAATGCCCTCTGGCTATATTACGATGTTACCGAACTCATTTCATGGATAATAAATTATAATGTATCTAAACGTCATGATTAAGGCATGTGAGTGTGATGTGAATTCAGATGTAACTGAATGTTACTAAATCAAAATGTTAGCCTTGTCAGAATATTGGATCTGAGCTGATAGGATTCTCATCAACTGAACCTGTCCTAGTGCGGAAACACGCATAAAAAAAAAAACGGTATAGTTTTCGGTATATCGCAGAACAACTTTAAAACATTATTTCTATTTGTTAGAAATAATGTTCTCTAGGTACGTTTGTTCTTTAAAAAGCAGGTTGCTAGTATGCTATGCCGTGCTTCAGCTATTTTTGTTTAAACCAGTTATAGCATAACCTCATTAAAAAAAAAAACATGCCACTGTTGTAGCCCATCTGCCTCAAAGTTCGACGTATTGTGCGTTCTGAGATGCTTTTCTGCTCACCACGGTTGTAAAGAGTGGCTATTTGAGTTACCGAAGCCTTACTGTTAGCTCAAACCAGTCTGGCCATGCTCCTCTGACTTCTCTCATAAACAATTCGTTTCCACCCCCTGGATGTTTTTTGTTTTCCGCACCATTGTGCGTTGAAGATTCTGAAACACTCAAACCGGCACCAGCACCCATCCCCATTCTGATGTTTGGCGGGAACATTAACTGAAGCTCCTGACCTGTATCTGCGTGAGTTTATGCATCGAGCTGCTGCCGCATGATTGGCTGATTGGATGATTGCATGAAAGTTCAGGTGTATAGGTGTTCCTATCAAAGTGGCAGGCGAGTGTATATTATATATTAAGAAACTAATCAAGAAATTTAGCACTAGCTAAATATAGTGTATACAGTATGAGTGGAGCATCTCTATCTATCAGAACTTTTGCTGCAATCTCTCTCTCTCTCACACACACACATATATATATATATACACACACACACACACACACACACACACACACACACGCATTTCACTTGTTCTCCTGCTTTATCTCTCCTGTCACACCCAAGAACTTTGCTCTCTCGAAATCCTGGAGTGTGTTTGGTAGGAGGGGGCACCTTTTCTTCGCCCCACCCCACGCAAGCATTGAGCAAACACTTCACCACCTCCTACACACACTCCACACCAGCGATTCACCAGCCGTACCAGTGTGTCCGTGTGTGTGTTGGGAGAGAGAGAGAGAGAGAGAGATAGAGAGGGTGAGCATTCAGGTGAGGACGCTCGAGGACAAGAGAGTGTGTTTGTGTGTGAGGTGGCAGCACAACACACACAAACACACACACACAGCATTAAGTGGACACACAGGTGCACCTGAGGAGGCAGGTACAGTGTCACAGTTCTTTTTCTAGTGGTGTGTGTCACATTGTTTTCTGTGGGAGGATGCAGCTGACACAACCTAAGACATTTTCAGTTTGTTAGACTGTGTATATGTGTGTGTGTTTGTGTGTGTGTGTGTGTGTGTGTTTGCGCAAGCGCTCTGGTTTTGTAACTACACTGATGTATATGTGACCTTGTTTAACCTTCATGTACACAAAAATTGGTGGTGTTTTAATTGTTAAGGCTCAGGATCGGTGTGTGTGTGTGTGTGTGTGTGTGTGTGTGTACATATATGTGAGGTTTTCTGCCATCTCGGTCTTTGGACTCTACACCTTTTGCCTCCCATGTTTACTGATAGGGTGGGCCCAGAGTGTGTGTATGTGCGTTATCAGTGAGACTGCCAGGGTATTATGTGATGCATTGTTTTTTTCTTTGTGTTGTATTTGAGGTAGTCACGTCATATTGAATGTAACATCCCACAAAAAAAAAGACAACCACAACTGACACTTCTAGTTTATCATCAAAAACCGACCAAAATTTGCCACAAAACCTTTAAAAAAAAAACCCAAATGATCTTTTTAATTAGGAAACATTACACCATTTTGGTTAAGCAGTTACACTGCAAGTAATTCATTATCTTCTAACCTGAACTCATGCAAAATGTGGAGAAATTGTAAGCAAACATGATTTTATTGGGTTTTATTTAAATTACAAGATAATGAGGTGGAGATTTAAATCCCACTTTTTGCCACTATGGCCACGTTCGATTGTTTAATTGGTTAGAAATAAACCACAATGTGGCATGCTGTTATAGGAAAACAATCAATTACACAGTTCCTGCTACACCCTCAAGCTGATTATGTTTCTATAACAGCACGTGTTTTTTTTTTTTATTCCTCTTATACCACAGCAGTTTGCCAATGATTACATTGAGCATTAATTAAAGAACAACACGTTGCACTTTTTGTCCATTTATAGTTACGTTCATTGTTGCGGGAAACATCCGGCGAAACAACGGAGTTAGTGTTATCGTTTACATTATAGCCGCTATGAACAGTCGTTCAAACACCAGCTTCACTTTTTTAAGGAAAACTTTATTGTTGGAAAACCTGAAAGTTACAGCTTTGCCTCTGATAGACCACTAACACTGGAGACTCCTTCCAAAAACGGTACATAAATCAATAAAATCCTACTACCCACAGAAAACTTCACCATATCAACAATCATTCGTTTTTTTTAAAAATCCATTCATGTGGAGCACGGTCTACCGTACAAGTCCTCGTGTAAGCTGTTACTATGGAAACAATAAAGTATTAGGACAAGCGTGCTAATACTGTATAAACCTTTTTGAATGACGGTTACTTTGAAAAACGCACTTATTGCATTTGTTTGATAAATATTTATGGTTGTAGTAATGAAAATAATGTGCATATATGTTATGTTTATTCATTTGGCAGCCTGAACACAACGAGAAATCGCTAACGCACTTTGCATTACAATGCTGAATAGCTTTGTTGGGTGTCTTTAACATGTTTAAGCGGAGAATTATTATCTGTGCTGTTAGTTAGGAGTAGCGTTGCCAGATAAAGCGGGATTCCCTGTGCTTGGGCAATTTTTGGTCCTCTTGCGCCAAAAACCAGTCTTGGGCTGAGAGTTTTTAGTAATTTATCGAGCTTAGAATTTCGTGGCTGGATTCCAGCGAACTGAGATTTAAAACATGACTGGGACTGGAAACTGTGCATCCATTCTGCACTCGAGCAAAGACACATAAACTCCCGGAAAAAGTCTAATGGTAAACTAGCGATCAGATGAAGCTGTGGTCTTAGAAAGGGAAGTGAATGCTGCCAGAATAAACAATCGGGGGGGAAAAAAATCCATTGTTTAAAAGAGTAAACATCATAAATATTAGATGTAGGAGTGATAATTGTGTGAATGTGACTGATGATGAGACAAATGCTGAAAAAAATCAATGAATTCTGTTGAATTCTCCAATCTGCCTCTAAGCATTTATGGAAGGAGTCTCCAGTGTCAGTGCTTTGTAACAGTCTTTTTTTCTGACACACACACACAAAAAAAGAGGGGCCAGTAAAGGTTTCTATAATATAAAGCCATACCAGGAAGTAACTTGTTTTGCAAATGTTCCACAACATCATTTAATAATAGCACGAGCGGTCTGTTCTTTAATGAATAAAATTGTAACGTTTGTAAATCGTTGGCAAATTGCTATCAATTTAGAGGAATAAACCAGTTTGGGATGTGCAGTTCCTAGAAAATGATCAACTTCAGGGTGATAAGAGTAGCTCTTCTTTGTGTTGCGCCACATCACACCACCCTGCCATTGAATATTTTCCTATAATAACATTCCCCTGAGTGTTTTATTCCTGAAATAAAAAAAATCTCGGTAGAGAGGTTAGACCTTTGGAACCTACTGCACGTGGAACATTTTATAGGAGTTTCGGCGAGGTCAGGAGTAGTGAGTGCTGGCAGTTGTGTTCGACTAGGCCTACTCAGTGAACCGGATAGATTTCGAGACACTTGAAATGTCCTTATTCGTATCATTACTCAAGAAACAACCGTAGTTCGCCGAAGTTTTCCAAAAAGGTGCGTCACTTTCACTTCGATGCAGGTGAAGCCGTTTTTTTTCTTTCTTTTTCAGCCAATCAGATCGCTCCTCTTGGCATGACCAAGCCTGAGGAATGTGTGTGTGTGTGTGTGTGTGTGTGTGTGTGAGGGTGGTAGGTATGTGCTATGGAGACAGGTGTGTGTGCGTGTGCACTTTCCCTCAGTCTTAATCAGGCCGTATTGTCTTATTTCCTCCTTCCTGATTCGCTCGCTCAGCCACAGGTTTCTATTGCTGGTGCTTTATGTCTGGTGGTGCGACTGGTTATGATTTATAGTGTGTTGTACCGAATATAAGAACTTTTATTGGAATGTCGATAAGCAATGTGCATGTAGGAAAAAAAAAATCATCACAATATTAATGAACACAATTGACCATTTCTGATAAAATCCCATTTTAATCTGCTTTCCTTAAGTGTGATATTTCCTTACGCCAAGAAATATTCAAGTTGCAGGAAAGCTGTGTGTCGTAGCAATCAGCTCAGGTTGAAATCATATACCAGCCATCAAAATGTCCGCAATGCCCCTTTCTCGCCCAATTTTTTCACTTTGAAATGCTGGAAATTTACTTGTAAAAGAGAACCATTTCAGGAAATCCTGTAGATTTCAGAACTCTACGGTGGAGTCCAGAAGTCTGAGAGCACTAGTGAAAATATTTTCTGTTTTGCCCTCTTTTCGAATTTAATACAACAATTCTTTATTACAAATTATATTATTGACATCAGCTCGAGTGAAAAGTAGAATCTTTGAAATATTTACACGAATGTCAGAGTTTCTTAGTATTTGAATTAAAAAAATTTTTTTTTTTTTTTTTTGCTTTAATGACAGTGTGCACTAGAGTTGACATGGACTCCACAAGTTTGTGCAAAAAAAAAAAAAAACCCCAAAAATGATCCATTCTAGATCAAATGCATTGGAGTGTCCTCTGAACACGTGCTTCAGTAGAAGACATTAGACGTGAGGAAAATTGGACCTTTTTCTAGACCTTTCCCAAAGCACTTAACACGCTCGATATGACAAATTTGCTTACATTTAAATAGGGACCTAGAAATAGTGCCGAATCTTGAATACGAAATATTCAGAATATTGAACATTTACTTTTGTTTTAAATATTTCAAATTTCTAAAACTCAAAAAATATTTCAAATTTCCAATTTTAAATGAAAAAAAAAAAAATGTATAGCCCACCACACACACTATATTAAAGACATGAGCACATACACAGTGTACGTTTCTCTCGCCCTACTTTTGCTGAGTCACTACTTGATTTGTTGCCTAAGGAACGTTTCGCAAGTTTTGATGACTCTTTAGCTAAAGTCATAGTTAATCTAGAGAGAAGATAATGTGTGACTAAAGTGGAAAGCTTAAAAAGTGCCTATGTTTTC
Source organism: Pangasius larnaudii (assembly GCA_037576815.1). Classification (NCBI taxonomy): domain Eukaryota; kingdom Metazoa; phylum Chordata; class Actinopteri; order Siluriformes; family Pangasiidae; genus Pangasius; species Pangasius larnaudii. The sequence continues at coordinate 10,349,931 of CM074943.1, read as the reverse complement.
TTTTGTTAAACTTTAGTCAGCTTTTGAGCCAAAGTAGGAGGTTGGGAGAACAGGAATCCAAGCCATGAAAGCCTTTCAGATTTTACTTTGTACCACTCGCGCTTTTACAGCTGAGGCCAAGAACGAGCACAGTGTGTTTTTCCAAGCTTTTTCGAATATGGATTTAATATTCATGGATAATATAATGGATTAATAATGTAGTAATAATGTAGTTGCCTGGAAACCTAACTGATATTAGGCTAAAATGTGGTAGAGCTAGTTAGCTAGTTAGCTTGTTTGCTTGCTAAGTGCATTAAACTTAATGAAAAGATCGGCTATCATCCACGTATGCTAACAAGCTCACAACTTGGCCGACGTGTCTAGGGAGCAAGACACTAAAGAGACAGCGTTGCGTAAGCTTGTTGTAACAAACAAAATATTAATTTTTTGAACAGTTTGTCAGTGTGTAGTAGGGTTTCATTTCGTTTTGTGGTTTGTTGTGCACTAGGCATCGATGAATAAATAATTAATATTTCAGTTCCCTGTTGATTCGACAGTGATTCCCATCACTGGAGGGCATGAAAAGCAGAAGCTCTGTGTTGTAAACTAAATGTCTACATCATGACTTTACTGTATCGCCTTCATAATTGCGCTGTAGTTCCTAGTAGTCGAGTAACAGCAGTGATAGCGATGGCAGTGTGAGGTTAGGGAGGCAAGGCTTATTAGAAAAGGGGCAGCCGCCACCCTGCGCTACCTGTCTGGCCACGCCTCTGGTTGTTTAACTCTTCACAACGAGTCTTACGTCAATGACGACGTCAGTAAAGTCCCTCTTTAAACAATACGTCGCAGTGACATGGTAGTGTAAGGATTACACAAACTGTGGTTTTCCTTCGTTGTGCTACAGCCGACAAAATGGCCGCCTTCTGAAACGAACAAGGACGAAGAGAAATCAGCCTGAATTCTTGGAGTCTTGCGTACTATCTACCTCATGTCCTAGAAATCTTGCACGACATGATCTTCTGATCTATATAGATGTGTAGATTAGCGTTATCACACGCTGTAAAAGACAGAGTCGTGCTTAGTAAGTAGAGAGATAACTCGGTTTGAATGTTAACACCATCCCTCATGAGGTCAAAGTTGCCTACGAGGTTTAATCTTTATATCCCTGGCACAGAGTTGGAGAAAAGTGAAGTGTGTAGTAGAGGTGTGTGTGTGTGTGTGTGTGTGAGTGTGTGTGTTAGCACCAACATGACTCTGCTTTAAAACAGTTATTATTAGCATGGAGGATTTGTTCACATATTGCTGCATAGATTATAGATCACGAGTGTCTTGACCTTTGACCTCTAAATCTAAGCTTGGTTGTTGTGGTCTGTGCACCATGTGGAGAGAGTTAATCAAAACCTGAATAATCTCTCTCTCTCTCTCTCTCTCTCTCTCTCTTTCTGTCTGTCTGCCTCTCTCTCAGGCTGTCTATGACTCTGTCTCATCTTGCATTGTCTTTCTGTCTGCCTGTCTTTTTCTCTCTGTTTCTGTCTCTCGGTTTCTCTCTCTCGCGCTCTTTTTCTGTCTCGCTCTGTCTGTCTCTCTTTCTCTCTCTGTCTTTCTGTCTCTTTTTTGCCTCTCTCTTTCTCTATCTCTGTCTCACTCTCTCTGTTTCTTCTGTCTTTCTTTCTGTCTCTTGCTCTGTCTTGTCCTCTGTCTTTATTTGTCTGTCCTTCTCACTGTCTTTGTGCCTTTCTCTGTCTCTCTCTCTCAACGTCTCTCTCAATGTCTCTCTTTCTCTCTCCCGCCCTTTGATCCTGAAAGCCCGCCACATCCTTCTCCCCCCTTTCCTTCACTTTGCCGTGTGCACTGATGTGTGTGTGTGTGTGTGTGTGTGTGTGTGTGCTTTTAAGTCCTTTCTTTTGTTTCTTTTGCCCTCTTAGTTACTCTATACACTGTGTTGTTTGTTCAGGACAAGTATGACAAGGACATTATATTCACATTCACACACACACACACACACACACACACACACATTATCCGTCTCTCATAGGACTTATGAGTCTTATGAGTCTCAGCACATTTGTGTAAATATATACTTATAATAGATTTTTATAATTCTTGTTTTTCGAATGAGAAGTAAAACACACACACACATACTCTCTCTCTCTCTCTCTCTCTCTCTCTCTCTCTCTCTTTCTCTCTCTCTTTCTCTGTCTGTCTGTCTGTCTATGGGACGTAGCATTGTTATCTGCACTGTTATCACATGAGTGCAAACACACACATACACACACACAGTGAATGAAAAACACATTTGACATGTTTGTAATGAATGGAAAAAGTTCTACACCCACACAGATTGCTTACAGGCACACACACACACACACACACACACATACACACATACACACACCGCACGCACGCACGCATGTGTGTGAGAAATGTCAATGCTTTCTCTGATTAATTTTCTAAGCCACAGAGCACGTCTGTGTGTGTGTGTATGGTTTTTCGGTAGTTCAATAGTAAGAATAAAGCTAAGTGTCATAAGTGATATGACAGTGTTATTGTGATTAGTGTGAATAATAAGTCATATGACAGTGTTATTGTGATTAGTGTGAATAATAAGTGATATGACAGTGTTATTGTGATTAGTGTGAATAATAAGTGATACGACAGTGTTATTGTGATTAGTGTGAATAATAAGTGATATGACAGTGTTATTGTGATTAGTGTGAATAATAAGTCATATGACAGTGTTATTGTGATTAGTGTGAATAATAAGTGATATGACAGTGTTATTGTGATTAGTGTGAATAATAAGTGATACGACAGTGTTATTGTGATTAGTGTGAATAATAAGTGATATGACTGTCATTGTGATTAGTGTGAATAATAAGTGATATGACAGTGTTATTATGATTAGTGTGAATAATAAGTGATATGAAAGTGTTTTTGTGATTAGTGTGAATAATAAGTCATATGACAGTGTTATTATGATTAGTGTGAATAATAAGTGATATGACAGTGTTATTGTGATTAGTGTGAATAATAAGTCATATGACAGTGTCATCGTGATTAGTGTGAATAAGTCATATGACAGTGTTATTGTGATTAGTGTGAATAATAAGTGATATGAAAGTGTTTTTGTGATTAGTGTGAATAATAAGTGTTATGACT
>CM074943.1:10328054-10345554 GCA_037576815.1 Pangasius larnaudii | reverse complement strand
TTTATATCTTGGGGACCAAATGTTCCCACAAGGTCAAAACTGTCAGATATTACTTTCCTCATGGGGACATTTGGTTGGTCCCCACCAGGCAGCATGCTTTTTTTTTTTTTTTTTTTTTTTTTTTTAAATGTTGAACATCTGAAATACAAGTTAGTTGCAGTTATCATTTTTCAGTTTTGACTTTGGGGATATTTGTCTGGTACCCATGAGCCAAACCTTTTTTTTTTTTTTTTTTTTTTTTTTCCTCAGCTTTTATTTAAATAGGAAAAAGTGCCAAAATGTGTAAATATTATGTTTTGGTTACTGAGGCGAAGAGTTAGGTTTAGGTGTAGTGTTACATTGATTAGCTGCATTAATAATTATGTCCGTGGAAGGTCCTCACAAGTATAGTATGACAAATGTGTGTGTGTGTGTGTGTGTGTGTGTGTGTGTGTGTGTGTTCATGTGCAAGTAGGTAGTGATTTGTGTAAGTTAATCATCCACCTGCTGCTGCCTCAGGTTTCTCTCTCCCTCTCTCTCTCTCGCTCTCTCTCGCTCTCTCTCGCTCTCTCTCTCTCACACACACACACACACACACACACATACACACACACACACACACACACACACACACACACACATGAAGGTCAAATTTTGCCAGAGATTCAGTGAGAAATGGAGGCTGGAAAATGATAGAAACCTCTCTCCTTCACTCGCTCTGTCTCTCTCTCTCTCTCTCTCTTTTCACTTCCAGCTGTTCCTACCACCTCTTAACGGAACTGGGACCTTAACAGTTTCACTTCCAGAAAATACAGACATATACGTGTGTGCTCACACACCACACACCACACACACACACATGCACAAGCACACAAATCCTTCACATCCTTCCAGCCTCTTCTTTGCTCCGACCTCTTCATTTCTGCTGAATTGTAATTCACTCTTGATTTTCCCCTTACAGGAACACACACACACACACACACACACATACATACATAGGCTGAGAATTTATTATTTTTTTAATTATTACTAATCCCTCATTTGTGAGTTAATTTTCTGCACAGAAACTTTTAACCCCTGAATTCAGGGAGTGGTGACATTTTAAGCAACGTCTTCAGATGAGCGGGAACGGGGACTATGACTTGTCTATCCATCAGTTGCCTCGTGATAGGCCAGTCCCTTACTCTTCCTGTTTCTGCTTGGCCTAGAGCCAAGATACTGCTTTTGTATCTGTGTGTATGTCTGTGTATGTGGATGAGGAAGTGTGTGTGTGTGAGCTTTGGGTTAGTTCTGCTGACTTGTCTATTATTCAGTCATCACACTCAGTCACATGCTTATACAGTGCACCTCTCGGAGCAGACGATGAAACTTGCAGGTACTAATTGTGTGTGTGTGTGTGTGTGTGTGTGTGTGAGACTGTGACATGTGAGTGCTTGAAATCTTGTAAACCTGGAAAGATTACTTATTGCTGACCTTTACACTATTGCTTTTTATACTTTATAGTGCTGACGTGACCATGGAGAAGTGTGCGTGTGCGTGTGGTATGTGTGTGTGTGTGTGTGTGTGTGAGGGCTAGAGAACGAGCACGGTGTTTTAATGTGTGTCTACATTTATTCCATGTTAAGATATGCGTGGGCCGTTGGGTCAGCCCACTGCGTTTATATAACAATGGCACGATTACTAAGCAACCTAACCTCCTCACGCTCAACAGATACGTCAGCGTCCAGCTCCCTGATAAATCTCAGCAAACACTTAAAACAAATACTAAAACTACACTTAACACTAACATGCTGAACAGTGTGAATTTGCAAAGTTAACCCTGACCTTTGTACATTTTCTATTTTCTGCTGCTGTGTCAGGAGAAATCCAGACCAGGGGATTTGGGTATTTGGGAGATTTTTTCCGTTCTGAAGAATGTAGGTCCATGCGGCTTAGCTGGTGTTATTAGGCGGCTTTAATTCGAGAACAGGATTTAAGTTTTTTTTTTTTTTTTCTTTGTTTTGTTTTGTGAATGTGTGTCTGTGTGTAGTGGTAAGAGGCCAAGAGAAGGTTTCATTATATTATAGCTGTGAATCACCAAAGCTGTTGATTTATGAGTGTGAAATCAGCAGGTAGTGAAGAAATGAGTAAAACTACTACTACTGTAGTAATAATCCCCTTGGGTAATTAAAAAGATAATTTAATAACAAGTCTGGGAATAACCGGAATGACTCTGAAATCGATGCAAAATGTTCTAAGCAAGTGAGCCATGCAGAAGTAAACACCACCTCCATTATCAATAGTATACAGCTACCATAGTTGACTACTCTTTTTTTGTTTCAGTAGCTTGCTAGCTAGCTAGCTCATGTTAATTCATACGTTTCAACATGCTACACAGTTAGCTTACACATTATCCTGAACATTACCTATTACACAACCGGAAATCGCTACCGAACATTGAAGTGACATCTTAAGTTTAATACAGAGCTTTCATTCTGTAAAACATAAAACCGCTAACTTTGAGATTTTGTGAGAAAAAGAGATTCTGATGAGGGAACGACTGTTAGCGGTTATGACGTAAGTGATAACAGGAACGTGTTTCATGGACTTTCCACAACATTAAACATGACTATAAATGAATAAAATCCCCAGTGTGTCATTCTTTAATGAGCAAAAATTGCAATCCTTGGCAAACTGCTGTAGTACAAGAGAAATCAAACACTTCAGGACATGGCGTTACAGGAAAATAATCAGTTAGGGTGCTGACAGAAACTGTAAGATACTAACCAAATGCTCCTCTTTCATCAGACTCCAGCTCTGATTGGAAGCTTGTGTCAGAATGACAGCAGAAGACTCCGCCTCTGCCGTCACCATGAGTAACTCTAGCCCCTCCTCCAAATCTAACGCTGCCAACAATCATCCGATCCCCCATGGATCCATTCCAGATGGTGTTGCAGGAGCCCCTAATGAAGCGGCCCTGTTGGCTCTGATGGAGCGCACAGGCTACAAGATGGTGCAAGAGAACGGACAACGCAAATATGGCCCACCCCCTGGCTGGCAAGGCCCCTCCCCCCCGCGTGGCTGTGAGATCTTCGTGGGCAAGATCCCGCGTGATGTTTACGAAGACGAGTTGGTGCCGGTGTTTGAGTCAGTGGGCAGGATCTATGAGATGCGCCTGATGATGGACTTCGATGGCAAAAACCGTGGCTATGCCTTTGTTATGTACACGCAGAAACACGAGGCTAAACGCGCCGTGAGAGAGCTAAACAACTACGAAGTGCGCCCTGGACGATTGCTGGGGGTCTGCTCAAGCGTAGACAACTGCCGCCTATTTATTGGTGGAATTCCCAAGACCAAGAAACGAGAGGAGATTCTGGAGGAAGTCTCCAAAGTGACAGAAGGAGTGCTGGATGTGATTGTTTATGCGAGTGCTGCAGACAAAATGAAGAATCGTGGCTTTGCCTTTGTAGAGTACGAGTCCCATCGTGCAGCTGCCATGGCCAGGAGGAAACTCATGCCTGGGCGTATTCAGGTAAGACATCATGTGTGCAAACCTGCTTTTGAAGACCTCTGATAATATACGTGTCTCCAGTCAGTGACACTTTTTTACAATAGACTCTAGTGATTAAGGTTTTAAATTATGGCAATCGAATGGGTCTGGTGTCGCTGGTGTCTGGGGGTGGCACACGCCGAAAGACAGACCATTATCCAAAGGTTGCCTCTTTAAAAGTACCAGAGTGTTTTTTATGACTTTAAACTTTTTGTATGACTATTTTGTACACGCAGCTCTGGGGTCACCAAATTGCCGTCGACTGGGCGGAACCAGAAATTGACGTCGACGAGGACATCATGGAAACGGTGAAGATCCTGTATGTGCGCAACCTGATGATTGAGACCAGCGAGGAGACCCTCCGCAAGATCTTCAGCCAGTTCAACCCGGGCTGCGTTGAACGAGTGAAGAAGATCCGTGACTACGCCTTCGTGCACTTTACCGGCCGGGATGATGCGGTGGTGGCTATGGACAACCTGAACGGCACAGAAATCGAAGGGTCGTGTATTGAGGTGACGTTGGCCAAGCCTGTAGACAAGGAGCAGTACACTCGCTACCAGAAAGCATCCAAGGGAACCATGACCAGTAGTGACAGTACTCAGCAAAATTTTGTGTATCAGTGTGATCCCTACACCCTTGCCTACTACGGCTATCCTTACAACACTCTCATTGGACCCAACCGAGACTACTTCATCAAAGGTTAGAGAAATTTCATTGTTCCCTCATTTCTTTCTTAGAGTGTGGAAAACTGATCCATCAGGATGATCATGAACACTTGGTTTTTTTAAATCATACCTACTGTGGCACTAATGCCGTACCGTTTTATGACAATCACTGAGTAACTTTAGTAACTCTGCCTATTGCTTAATGGCTCAAGTATCATAAGGTTTCAAAGGTTTATGCTGTTACTGAGCTTCCTGTGTCTGGCAGTTTGACTCCACCAGTACTCAACCAGCCTACATTTGCAGGAAATCACATGAACAATTATATTAAGTTACCAGAATGACCTTTCCTCTTACATATGTCAGGTTTAGAACTGATTCGTGATGTGCATGACTGCTGCCCATTAGTACTTATAGTAAATCTGGTTATGTGACTATTCATCATTATTCAAAGTGGCGTAACATATTAGCATGTTTCAGGGGAAGTATTCCTTTAAGAAGATCTCAAGGCTGGTTGAGTATCGTTGGTTTTAGACATGCTTTGTTACACGGAGCTAAGGAACAACTATGATCCTGAGACAGTATGATAATGAATCTGATTCTCTGGGGGAAATCTGTGCTATTAAAGCAATTCCGGATACTAATCACAAATTATTGAACCCCCCCCCCCCCCCCCTCCCCACCCTGTTTGTTGTATTTGTTGCTGTTTTTTTGGTGAGGTCCTTTGTTTGTTGGGTTGAGCAGAGAGCTTGATTTCACACCGAAGTGAATTTCCTCGATCTCTGATGTCATACTGGCCATTCTCCATGTGAATGAAAATCAAATCTCTCCCATATCATGTAACATTTTAACACATATTCAGCTACACCTCCTATTCACTTTTCATCATTCCTCTTCAGTAACTGCGTTATCCTGGTCTGGGATGCGGTAACATCCCACTTACTGTGAAACAGATTTGTACAAAGAATATTAATAATAAGCAAAGAAATGAGGTAGAGTAGAGTTTTGTAGAAAAAAGACAAAAAATAATAAAAGTTGAATTTATCACATTAAAACAAAACATAATATAGTGCACCACAATAGAATTTAATCACACACACCCACACACACACACATATATATATATATATGTATATATATATATAAAATTATTATTATTATTTTATTATTATTATTAATGCACCTTATATCACCCATGATGTCGCTCTCTTATGTTTTGTGTCAGAAACAAACAGCCCCCTCTATGTTTGAGTGTCTGAAGAACGTCCCCTGTCATCTGTATTTCAAGCAGGTACTGTACGAGGCCGTGGCCGTGCTGGAGCCGCTAACAGAGGCCCAGGGCCCCGTGGCTCGTACCTCGGTGGCTATTCCGCCGGTCGAGGCATTTACAGCCGCTACCATGAAGGAAAGACCAAGGTGCCGGAAAAACCATATGAGCTCATGTCCAGTCTGGAGCTGGCAGCCGTTAATCCAGTGGGCATTAAGCCTGGCACAAGTCAGTGTGACACTTTAAAGCACACACACATACTCAGTCAAAGCCGCTACTCTTCTCAGCTCTCTCAATTCCAAATCGCAGGGGCAGACATTAGATTCGATATTGGATTCATAACGTCAGACGGTTTTGCATGATTTTGGAAATTGGTCATCTGAAAACCAAAAAAACAAAGCAAAACAAAAACTAAATAGAAACTTGAGATACATCAAGAAGAGAACCTGTCTGGCTCTGCTGCCCCCTAGTGGAATGGAGTGGAGTAGAGAAGCACTAACATTGCTGCCTGCACATTTCAGATTTTTTTTTCTGATCTCTCAAATAATTTTCCATTTTCCTCCATCTGTTCTCAGGAGAAAAGTATTTGATGCTAATCACTTTTTTTTTCTACTCTTGTGAAATTACCCCTCTTTTTGGAGAATTTTGATCCCTCAGAGCTTTTCTAACACCTTCTGTAACGTCGGTTAAACCTGCTGATCCTAAATCGAAATTAACCCCAGGAATGAAAAGACTTTTTGTTTGTCGAAACAATGGGGACCCGTGCGCGCGCGCGCTCGTGTGTGTGTGTGTGTGTGTGTGTGTGTGTGTGTGGGCTAATCTTAAGCCAAGTCACTTGCCATAACTAAGAACAGGTTATGTAGGTCTGAACCATTTTCCTTTCATTTTCTTGCTCTTTTCTCTCAGTCCCTTGCTCTCTCTCTTTTTTCCTCTGCTGCTTTTGTGCGTCTTTGTATTTTAGCGTCTTTTTTGTGTTATCGTCGGCCTGCAACAATAGCGCTCTGCATTCCATACCGCTGTAAACCCCATAACCTTTACCTCATGTTTTACACAAGGAACATTTCTTATAGCGTACTGTAATGTGACAATAAACAGGGGTGGACAAATCCTAATTTTGAAAAGGATCGTAAAATCTGATTGGCTGAACCACGCTGTAAAATCCTTGATATATACGCACAACTAAAACCACAGCACAGTAATTGAAGTAACGTGGCAAGTTTTTAAACGAATACAACTGTTACGCTTTAGCCATTGTCCTGTCCAAAGAATACCATTATGTTGGTATGAAGAATTGTTCATTGCGAATATCGTCCATATAATTAATTGTACATTGGATTTGATCATTTACTTTTTGTTGCCTTGCAGTATTGTTGGTACGTCATGTGATTTTTTATAACAGGTAAGTCGCTTTTAGTGGGTTTGCGTCATGCGTAAGAACGCCCATATACACGATAAAATTACGTGGTTCGTAGCTTTAATTTATTAGCTAGTCCACTGGACAATTAAAAGCTCCAATGTCCCGGAAACTGATGAGGTTAAAACGTGCAGTAATATATCACAAGCTAGTTAGATCATTGAGTGCATGAACTAGCTACTAGCTAGCTAAGTTCACGATCATTATCACGTCATGTTTTTCCACCCTTCGGCTTTGAGATTTGGTGTGTTGTTATTCGAATTTGGCTAGCGACTGTATTTTATGTTCTCTTGATGTTGTGGTGACTGTGCGCACTAAGCTTATGGATCTTTGCACCGCATTTTATTTTGCTTGGCTTCATCGGGGTTTCCACATACCTGCCTCTTTCTGATTCTGAAAAGATCATCTGTCATCTGTATGTGCTGATTAATCTGCCAGTAAAAACATTTCTTGTGACAGCTAGATAATGCCTCGGATGATGGGTGAAACTTTTCTGGTTGTTATTGTTATCTGGTTGTAGTATATTGTGACTTAAAAAAAAAAAAAAAAAAAACAGGCATCCAGGCTACTGATTTGTCTACCCCTGAATGATATTGTACTGATCTTATTTAAGCGTCCTATATAGGATTCTGTTTATATAATTGTGTCCTGTGTGTGTGTGTGTGTGTGTGTGTGTGTGTGTGTGTGTGTGTGTGGGTGCAGTGACTCTGCCAGCTCTTGGTGCGCAGTACCCCACTGTGTTCTCTGCTGCACCCGCTGCTACTAAACTGGTGGAGGAAGGTAAAATTCACCCAGTGGAGCATTTGATCAATCCCCTCGCCCTCCAGCACGATCATTCTGCTGCTCCTTCGACTGCTGCCGTCATTCCTGCCGTCTCAACACCTCCACCCTTTCAGGTACAACACTGAAACGGCATTGCTCAGCTTTCCATTTTGACCAAAGCCGGACCACACAGAGATATTAAACAAGTGTTAAAATGGCTGGTCTAAAGCAAATCTAATTTTAGGTCGTGTCCATGGAGCGACTGAGGTGACGAGGTGGTTATTTTTTGATAAGGTGTGGCCACCAATAATAATTAACTGGAAGCCACGTATTGTAAATATGACATTCCGTAACATATTGAGTTGAGTCATGGGCTCAAGTTATAAAGTTGTTGGCCAGAACTTTGGTGTCTTGTGGCCACACCATGATAATTCCTAGTCACCAGATACTTAAAAAAAAAAAAAAAAAAGTTACAGCCTTTTATTTTAAATAAACACCTCAGCAGCTCCATATCTGTCATGGAATGTCTTTACCTTGCAGACACGTCTGTCATCAGATGGATTTCTCCACGTGTGAAAGTATTTCCTGTATTTCTATGCGTACTCTTGATATCGCAAAAAAAAAAAAAAAAAATCACGATAAAACCAACATTGTGGTTATGTTCCTCGGTCAAACCAGACAGCCTCGATCAGCAGGATATCCATTGCTAAACAGTGATCCGAACGTGAGAGTTAAGTACGTCAATTTTATTGGCCTGTTACTGCGTTATCACCATGAAGGCTTATTTAAACGCTAGCGAGGACCCGCATGATGACATGCATAATTAAGATCCTGTGGAAAATCTCCTATGCCAAGCTTCTCAAATATGTACCTAGGTTAATGTGTGTTAGAATAGCGCTCATAACTGAAATAGCCGTTGCGCAGAAGTGTTTACTGTGTTAAATAGTACCAAGATGTTCCTGGAGAACGACAAATATGCCGACTGGAAGATATTTTTGGGCTCAGATCTAAATGAGTTCATACAGGATGCACTGTTGATGCACTACGAACTAATACAAACCAACACAACCAATATGAGTTTCATTTCAGAGTTCCTTTTTTTTTTTTTTTTTTTTTTCCAGTAATCGTGCTACGTTGTAGAGATGATCACTGGAATAACTGGTTTGGGTAAAGAAAATGAAACTGACTCATTTTTACTGCTCTACTCATACGTTAAGCCTTTTCACTATTTGAAGTAGGGCACCTTGCATGCTATACACTTTAATGACAACATCTGGGGGAGTGCTGATATGGTAAAATGATCAGTGATCATCCAGGTGGTGCAGTGCAGCTCAGCACGTTACTGCTGAAAAGTCGATGACTTTCTTACAGCAGGACATCCAAGATTTTTCATTCCTCTAATACTACAGTAATTTGGTAGTCACTCGTTAATGAACGTCCATGAAACAAGTTTAAATGGGAATTTTAAAAAAATTTATTATTTTTTTTTTACTTATTTTCCTCTTTCTTTCCTGCTCTTTCTCTTAGGGTCGTCCCATCACTCCTGTGTACGCCGTGGCTCATAATGTCCCGCGGATCCCTGCTGCTGCGGCGGCTGGTCTATATGGTGCGAGCTACGTGCCCATCGCTGCTCATACCAACACAGCCGCCCTGGCAGCACTGCAGAAGAACGCCATGGCAGCTGCTGCATACGGAGGTTATGCTGGCTACGTGCCCCAAACCTTCCCCGCTGCCACCTTCCAAGTGCCTATCCATGACGTCTACCCGACCTACTGAGACGCGTTACACCTTTTACCCGCAACACAGCGTGACATCTGTTGACTGATCTGAGAATAAAGGACTTATATTAACTTTATTGACCAAGAACCCCCAAAACATTAAGTGCATATATATATATATATATATATATATATATATAAAACAAAAGGCCAAATTAGACCACTAACCTAAAGTTAGTGTGAAACAGCTCCTGAACTACAGCTAACTAGAATCACTATTGACTGCATATTAAAAGAACCAAAACACAACAGTAACACTTTCTACTTTCCCTTGAATTGGATGCAGTTTATAAACTCTATAATAATGCCTCATAAAGCTCCAGTTATGTTCTATGCATAATTCCTGCGACATCTTATAACCATAACAATGCTGCGTGCTGTACTGCACAAACATAACTAATAAATGACCTAAAGCCACCATAATATTTATTAGCCATTAGAAAAACTTTACTACTTGAGTGTTTTCGACTACAGTGGATACGCGTCATTATTCCTTGTTATAAGAAAGACGTGAGATCTACGTGATGACGATTTTTTTTGTAATCTGACTCCAAATTCATTCTGGATTAGGCCCATGCGCGCTTCAGATTTACATCCAAGTACATTTCCGGATACAGATATTCAAAGCACTAAACCTTTGGGTTCTCCGGGTTCCTCCTCCCACCTCCCAAAAAACATTGCGGTAGGTGGATTGGCTAATAGAAATTGCTCCTAGGTATGAATGAGTGGTTAGTGTGTGTGTGTGTGTGTGTGTGTGTGTGTGTGTGTGTGTGGATAGACTCCGGATCTGCCGAGAATAAAGCGTTTACCGAAGATGAATGAATTAACATCATTAGAGCGTTATGATGCATTGTTAGCGTTTCAAATTTGTAGAAGAGTGTCACTAAGTACAGCGACCCAGAACCGTTGTGTGTAGTGTATTGAAAGACCAGATTGTGTAACCCTTTTAGCTGCATGCTTGAGATGTACCAGACCTGCTGACCAGAGACGTAAATGATGAAACTCGCTGACCTTGACTCACACAACGTCACCCTGACCTTGTTTAGAACTACTGATCTAATGCTGTACACATTCAGTCAAGCACAAGACGTGACTTCATGGACCAGTAACTAACTGACATGGACTGGAAACACCAGTTGTGGCCTGCTGATATCAGTGTGTGTGTGTGTGTGTGTGTGTGTGTGTGTGTGTGCTACTTCTTTTCATCTCTCCGAAGAGGAAGCCTCATTCCTTGTTTCATATCTCCTGATGCAGTCTCATCTCAAGCTCCACGCCCAGCTTACTTGGACAAGCGTTACCTGTCAGTCAGGTGACTTTTTTTTTTTTTTTTTTTTTTCTATGCCTCGAAAAATCTGCTAAGCCCTTTTTTTTTTTTTTAAAAAAAAGACTGAGTCCCTTAAGTGCTAGTTCAATTACAGCTCATAAGATACAACCATCACTCATTTATTACAACTCCAGTGTTTGGTTGCTATGTCTAAGTTTTCCAAAAAAAAAAAAAAACAAAACAAACAAACAAAAAAAAAAGTAGTATTTTTTTTTGGTTGCACTAATTTAGACTGATTCTGCGTGCCTTAAGCGCAAAGTGCTAGCATGTGTCTGTTCTACCTTCGAAAATGTACACAAGTGTAAAAGAGAAGCGTTACGTTGCTGTGAGAGTCGTAATTGAATGCAAATAATTCAACATCTCATAAAACAGAAACAGCACTTCAGTCAGCAGCTCTAAAGCCTGAGTTAAACCTACTGTCCTTGCTAAATGCTACTTTCAGTGCTTTACCCTCCAGACATCCAGAACCTTCTGAAAGCTTCCTCATGTCTCTGTGGCTGCGGACAATACTGAAGGAACATTCCTGTATGAACCTGAAATACAGCATATTTCCCCTAAAAGGCCTTTAATAGTTTTCCTGGGAAAAAGAAAAGAAAAAAAAAACATTAAAATAGACAAACATAAGGAAAAAAAAAAATGCAAAACTGCTGAGCAGAGACCTAAGTGACCACTGAAGGATAATTTTATGGACGTGTTTTGACGTTTTTTTTAACACACAAACGGGATTCTAAGTGTTTTGTGTTTTTTTTTTTTTTCTTCTTTCTTTTTTGGAAGATGTTTCATATCCTAACCACTAGGTTGTCCGAGTAATAATAACGATACCTGACTAATACTTTTAGAGCTTTCCATTTTATGATATTATATATTATCTTATCTTTTCCTTGCTTAGCATTTTGTTGTTTGTGGCATATTTGATGTCCGTTTAGTTCCCTGTTGTCTGAAGGTTTTGTTTTTTTTTTCCCAGAGGTGCTTCAGTGCACACACTTGACGTTTTAATGTGTGTATTTTGAGAATTTAACCTTTCCTTTTATAAAACCGTTGGAAGTTGGAGACAAAGCCAAAAAAAATGTAAAAAAAAAATAAAAAAAACACGCAACACGGGATGAGAGACAATAGATAGCCACCGTGTTTAAGCACACACACACACACACACACACTCCATATTCTTAATATAGCACGTTCAAACTGTAACAGACTGCAATACCTCCTTAAACTAAAGTATTGTTCAAACGCATGGTGGTTGATGTGAAGATCCGAAACTGCTTTTATTTCTAGGACCAACATGCCATTTTGGATTTACAGGGTGGCTTTTTTTTTTTTCTTTCTTTCTTTTTTTTTCTTTTTTCATTTCTGAATGTAAAATTTAGACTGAAGAATTTTTATGATGTGCCTTTTTTTTTGTAATATACAACGTTCCAGGGCCACACTTTAACTTGTTAGGGCTCTCTCTAAGATTTAGATTAACAAATATACAAAATGTATGACTTACTTATCACTTATAAAATAACAAATACTGATTACTATAAGGCCTCTGGTGGTTATTTATTTATTTTATTTATTTATAAAATTTTTTATAAGGTGTGGCCACGAAGTAAACATCTTGAAATCTATTTTCTGGACACGTAACTCATGGTAATGACTGTATTTTTTTTTTTTTTTTTTTTTTTTGGTAATGATTGAGCCAGAGAAATCAGAACAGAAATTACACCATTAAGGCTACAGGTACCTGAGCACGGATTTGACTGATGATACTACAGTCATGACGCAGAAAGACGCGCTGGTGTCGCTGGAGTTGTGATATGTGTACACTATTAGCTTTGTCATCTTAAGCGACAGATTTGACAGATTTTTTTTTTTTTTCCCACCCATTCCTGTCAAATACGTAACCGGAGGCCACGTATTAAACATCTGTTCCACGACAGAGTAACCTGTGCTCGAGTTACACAAGTTCATGGCTGCAAGATACTTAAATTGTGGCCACAAAATATTAACATGGCCTCGTCTTATTAAAAAAAAACAACAACAAAAGAATAAATAAATAAATAAATAATAACCACCATGTCACGTCAGAGGCTTCCCCATTTGCTGGCACATTGACTTGAATCATTGCCCAGTTTAATAGAAGTATTTGTATTCTTTGTTGATGTATTCAAATGATCTTTATTTTTTGTAGTATTTCCTAAAGTGAACAAACATGAACGAGGGCTTTTCTTCTTATTGTACATTTTGTCTTAGTCCTTTTTTTTTTTTTTTTTTTTTTTTTCTTCATCCGTATTACAGAACAATGTCTTTTCTTACTGTTTCATTCAAAATCCCCTACAGTGGAATGAACAGGACTCAATCGAATGTCCATATAGAATTTTTAAAAAAAATGAATTTCTATGCATATCACCATCATGCCCTCTATAAAGATCTGCCCCAAACGCTAGAATTCTGTCTGTCTGTTCTTATAAGAATGTCAGGCTGAATTTGGATAGTGCTTTCACACCCCATGACGAAGAAGCCATGAGAGGAACCAGACTCAAAAGGGAATCAATCCTCTTCCAGCCTACAAGCGGAGAAGACTAAAGTACCAAGTATTGTTCAGTATGAGCTTATTATGAGTTCTGGGATAAGCATAAGACAGTCTTTACGATTACAGCAGCAGTGTTTTCACAAGACATCTCGATAGTCTTTACATTCAAAGTGTTCGTCCAGTGTAGTCCGGGTGGGTTTTTTTGTTTTTTTTTTTGTGTCTATCCCATAATGCTGTTCTCTTTTGGAGCACCTCAGTACTTAAAAGTGCTCATGTTAAGAATCTATTTAGCGGTAATCGGAAAATGAAGGTGCGAGCGTGCATGCGTGGTTCTGTCGGAGACGTTTTTTTTTTTACCCAACAGTGCCTTTTGGACAAAAAACAAAAAATCTGTACTTGATGGCTCTATGGTGAGGTATCAGTGCCTTGATCTACTAGTAGATAATTCTTAAACCTTAAAGTGTGCGTGAACATCGAGTGGCCGCCTTGTCTATTTATAACAACCGTGTTATATCATGAACACACATAACGTCATGTAGTCAACAGTGATTTCATCTCCTCTCTCTCTCTCTCTCTCTCTCTCTCTTTCTCCTTTTCGCTTTTTTCCATACTGAAGGTGAAGGATTTCCGTGTTTGTTATGTTTTTTGATGTCAAGCTGTTTTTTTTTGTCTTTAGCTTATTTTTATTATTATTATTATGACAGACTGTATTTTATTGAGTAGAACCTGTGTGTTAAGACTGAGTCACACTGGCGAAGCAACTTAAGGTTCAGTCAACAGCAAACAACTCATAACTACACACACACACACATACACACACACACACACACCCTAACCTCTGAACTTGATGAAGTTGCCCCTGTGTGTGTGTGTGTGTGTGTGTGTGTGTGTGTGTGTGTGTGTGTGTATAATGTAAGAGCATGAGCACACTTTTGTACGTTTGTGTGTCTGACTTAAAGAGTTCCCCTTTCCACATGCTTCTTTTTGCCTTTATTTGCCTTTATGCCTTTATTCTTTTATTATGACCGAAACCATCAGGATATATTTAATATATACAATGCATTGTTTTGTGTATGAAGTAAGAAGAAATCCTATAATATATTTGAAGTGAATGTTTTTCTCTTCCTTTATATGCGCCTTTTTATTATTATTATTATTTTTTTTTTTTTTAAAACTGTTAACTGTTTTGCCAAAGTGTTCTCTAGTATGAAAGCTAGTCCAAAAAAAAAAGAAAAAAAAGAACTGTTTTTATGTTTTCTTTGTTTTGTTTTTTTGCTAATATATTAGATACAGCTGGCCAGTTTTAACTGAATGTGGACCCAAAGGTGTCACGCGTTCAAGATGCTTTGTATCGCGATCATTTCATGAACACTAAGTAGTTTTTTAAGAAACTTTTTTTTTGTTGTTGTTGTTGTTGCTAAACGAAACGAACAAGACATCAAAGGTTGAAGAGTTGTCTTCAGAGATCCCTTTATGGAGCTGTTTTCTATCACGCTATATTTGTAATAGGCTTGGCATTATTGTAGGCTATTTATAGTGGTTCAGTAGTTGAATAAAGCATTTTCAAAAAGAGAACCGCGTTCTGTAATATTATTGTCCATGTATCGTCTCTTGCTTTTCCCTTTGGCTGCAGTACAGCTGGTCTTCTGGGATATGTCTACATCCAAATGTTTGCACATCTGGATCCTGATAGTTTTGTCCATTCAGCTGTGTCAGATTGGATGGAGAGCGTTGGCGAACTCTCAGTGAGATTCTTTATAGGATTGATGTCTGGGCTTTGATTGGGCCATTCTAACCCATTCAGGTTCCTCCAGTGTATGCTTAGGGTCGTTGATGCTTAGGTGAACCTCTGCTTAGTCTCAGGTTTAATTGTAGTATTGCCCTGTATTTGGCTCTATCCATCTCACCCTCAACACTGACCACTTTGCCAATACCTGCTAATGAAAAGCATCCCCACAACACGATGCTACCACCACCATGTTTCACTGATGCAGTGCTCAGTGTGATGAGCAGTGTTTGGTTTCCGCTAGACATAGCCAAAGCCAAAAGTCGTCAGAGCTGAGAACCTTGTTCCATATCGTAGGTGAGTCGCCAACATGCTTCTTAGCAAACTCTAAACAGGATTTGATATGGCTTGCCACTTGCAGCCTCAATAAAGCCCAGCGTTGTAGAGTGTCTCGTGTATATTTGTGCCCTGACTCCCACCTGAGCTATGGATCTCTCCAGCCTCTTGATTGCTTCTGTTACTAATCCCCTCCTTACCCATGTACTGACTTCTGGTGGACAGTCTGCTCTAGGTAGAGTCTCGGCTGTGATATATTTTTTATGTCTCTGACTGATATTTTTCTGGAACGCTGCCCAAGATTTGTTTTGATAGCTCTTTGGTTTTCATTAAGCTATTTGTTTAGGCATGCTGTCTAACAAACTGTGGAGCCTTCCAGGGGCTTTATTTATACTGAGATCACGTGACTCTTTAATTGCAATCAAATGTTATCTCAAATGGTTGGGAGCACTATAGTTTAGCAGAACAGCCATTACGATGCCTCTAAAATGGTCAGAGGAATTTGACGAGGTGTTAAAAACAGTATTTGAATGCAAGTGTATTCATCTCCCTGCTGAAAATTCCAGTTTGGACTGATGGGCTACCTGCAGTGCCAGCTGTCAAAAACACTGACAGAACTGGCCAAACTGCTAGGCCATCTTTGCCAGATGCTGAATCCTGGTTGAAAGAAAACAGTTATTGAACTGCCATTACTAAAGCTACATTGTAAACAGGTCATTTTAATTAGTAAATCTGAAACATTTACATTTCATTTACGGCATTTGGCTGACACCCTTATCCCGAGTTACAGTTATCTCATTTATAGAACTGAGCAGTACCTCTACTAGGGCCTTGCTCAAGTGGGGCCATCAGTGGTAGTTTGGTGGTGCTGGGATTTGAACACATGACCTTCCAAGCAGAAGTCCAACGTCTTTATCACTGCCCTGAAAACTTCAAACATTTATTGATCAATTAAGTAATAAGGAGTCTGGAAACAAACTTACCAGGGGGCAAAAATGAGCTACCAGTTTGACCAGCTCAACATGTGTTCTGGTAGCTGCTCAGCGTAAGCAGGATTTTTCTGCTGGGTTGTAACCACTAAAAGTCAACACCATCTAGGTAATTACACAAATGTGTTACATTACATGTGGTAAAATAATACTTTTATTCTCTTCAGTCCCTTTATTAAACTTTAGTTTGAAGTCTGTTTGAATAACTAGTCTTTTTTCTCCCAAAAACTTTTTTTCCAAGTACTTTTAACATTTTAATCATGTGTAGGATGTATAATGACATTATAGATGTTGAGTGTAGGTTTTTTTTTGGTCACCTGCCAATTGCCACCCACCAGCCAGCTACCAATCATGTGCTTCCTCTGTGACATGTCACACCAGCCAATCACATTTTGTTCAAACTGCTGCTCATGCTCAGGGCAACCATAACACCCTTTGATGAAATTTTCCCTCTTCCACATGCATGAGCTCACGGACGCAAACAATTGGCTATTGCCGCTGTGATTGACAAGGGGAGAGAGAGAGAGAATATGCCCCTCCCCCCAGAGAGCACGGTCAGTTTTGCTCTCTTGGCTCCCTCTTGATTCCTTGGATCCTCTTGATTCGAACTAATGATAAGGTGAACAATTAATTATGGGTAATTTACTAAACGTCACTGTAGGGAATAATATCCCTGTGCTCAGTATAATCTGTGTTAATTGCTAATCTTAATCTCTGATGTTATTTGTCCATGCAGCCACCAGATGTCATCAAATTCTTTTTCATTTCATTGATACCACTTGGAAAAATTTGTTCATGGATCTCATATTCATAACAGTTGTGAGGCAAGTGGGTTAACTTTGATATGATAATATTTTATTAAATAAATAGTTTGTTCTTAGGAATAGCATTTATAGAAATAATAGAAATAACTTCTTGTTTCACAAAGAATGAAAGAAGAAAGACACATTTACTCTATTTTTAACCTTTTCTTAAAATGATACTTAAAAAAAGATTATAATAGATGACTATTGGAAAATAATAGATAACTCTCTATGTTGTATGCAGTTTATCATTATATAAGTGAAGAAATAAACAAAGAAATAAACAAAGAAATAATTAAAATTTCATCTAGTAGATTTAATTTTAAAAAAAATATCTAAAGCTATTTAAAGACTTTTCATTGGACTGTGCACAAAAATCTGCTAAAATACAAAATTTAATGCAGTTAAATTTTCCA
>CM074943.1:10309550-10320919 GCA_037576815.1 Pangasius larnaudii | reverse complement strand
AGGGAGAGAGAGAGAGGGAGAGGGAGGAATGGTGAATATTTTGGAAGCAGATATGAATTTGATTAGTGTAAGAGCACCTCCAAGGATAAAAGAGAACACAGGAACCATGAACCGCTTTCACCTTAGCAAATACTTAGCGAATGCTCATACAATTGTGAAAAAAAAAAAACATATACGATTCTATCATTTCAGTAATACAGCTCAAAATAATTTGCGTCTATTCACTGCCACACACATCATTAGCCATAATTATATATAAAAACCATACCAATTCAGTCCATGTCATGTGTGATTGAGAATATTAAAGTGACAAGCCCTGAAGTTTTATGACTGGCGCCATTTAGCTCTTGAAATGCTTAAAAAGGAAACAAATCTTTTAACAGTGAATTAATGCAAACCATTCAACAACTGTATTAACCCTCAGGCAACAATATCTCTCTCTTTTTTTTTTATTTTTTTTTTTACAAGGTTTCTTTGATGAACATGGCTGCATTTTGCTTTTAAATGAGTAACAGTGTTGAGCTTTTAGCATAGAATAAGCAACACATTATGGTGATACACACAACTAGCGATAGTGCTAATGCCATGTGGACATTCAATGACATTCAAAATGGTTTATTTCGGATATTTTGTTTTGTTTAATACTTTATATTCGACCTATAATTTGTGTAACGTGGTTGTACTTTCAAAATGACCTCCCCAGTCTACAGAAAATAAAGAAAAATACGGAGAGAGCTTAGTCTTCTTCTTCTTCCCATGAGCTTCGGGAAATTCTGCTGATGCTTCCTGTTGAACATGTGATTCGAGGAATATTCCAAATATTCCAATATAATATGTGTTCATTCAGGGTTAAGTGGAAGTTGAGTGCAACCCTAAAATGTACGTTTTCCATAACCTATAATGGATGACTCATGGAAGTTTCAGGTGTAAGAAAAAAAAAATCCCATTTTTTAAAAAGTATTTGAGTGATTATATTTCAATGTACATGTAATCATAGTGGTCTAGGACAGACTAAAGTGCTACTTAAGTGCTGTAGAGGTTTTATGAATGTTATCTATCTGTAATATGCAAAAGGTTGTTATGAAGGACAATTTAGTGTTTTTTTTTTATGTCTTTCAGCTTTACATTTTTGAGCCTTTTATATGTATTTTTCTTTATACATAGATTAGCAGATGTGTGAAAATGAGCGTGTCTTTGCTTAACCTGTTAAACTCCAAGGACTTGTGTGTGCTATTCCTCATTCCTACTCTTCCCACCAATGACATGATGGAAAATGAAAATCGTTTTTGCATTGTAGCTCCTGGATAATAAAATAAAACACAGCAACCTGGTAACCTTACTTTATTTTGATCATAGCAGTGTTATCCATAAAATAGGTGTCACATTTAATCTGATACATAGAGGACAGAGCTTACACACACACACACACACACACACACACACACGAACATTCAAAAGTCTAGAAACACTCCCACATAAGGTTCAGTTTCATTTTTACTATTTTCTATTAATTGAGAATAATAATGAAGACATTGGCACTATGAAATAACACATGGAATTATGCAGTGACCAAGAAAGAAGTTCAAACAAATTCAAGCTTATTTACATTTCTTTTTTTTTCAATTTTTTTCAATTTTTTTTTGACATCTTCTCAACCAGGTCCAGGAGGATCTTCAGCCAGGAGGCTTTTATTTTTCCAATTGTTTCTACTGAAATGTAATTTCAAGCAAAACAGCTTGTAAAGGTAAAAAGGATTTTGATCCATAAACAAAGCTTATGCACATTCATTAATTTGACTATTTACATGTGTGACAATTTCACGACAATGAAATATATGTGTGGCAGCCTGGGAAAACCCTTCAGGTGGTGAAATTTTGATATATATATTTTTTCTACATATAGTTTTGAAAACTACAGGATTCCTGAACTAAAATTGCTGCCTTATTTGCACATACAGTATTTCAAACCCAAGTAACATTCTAGCATTTAAAGACAAAAAGAAAAATATGAAAAAGGAGACAAAGGCATTTGATGATTTCACTCAAATTCCACTGAAAGACACTTCACCTACCTCTACATTTATAACCTACTCTACTTACGGGGAAAAAAATGACCAAATTTCAAAAATTATTAGTTGACATTAGGAAATGTGGATAATTGCTGATTCATTCAGTTAGTTCTGTTGGCTAAATTTCTTGTTTTCTTAAAGTAGAGTTGTCAAAGTAAGCTAGTGGCAAAAAAAACCCCTCTATTTTCATCATTTTTGGCTATTTTCCAGAATTCCAAAATATTTTACCAACATCTGACAGTTTCCCAGTCCATGATGCAACTTATCTAGAGTGTCCAAACTTTTGGTAGTGTATTATAGACTACAAATCACAGTCACAGAGACACAAACACACATACGGTATATTTGAGGCACTAGTGTTGAAGCAGTAGCTCTAAAGAGCAGAAGGTCACTGATTGAATGACTTCTCCACCATAGACTGTGTGTGAATCGGAGTCATATTGAACGTCTCTTGCTGGATTTCAGAGCGCTCTGGGAGATCATCCACCGTGGTCCTATAAAAAAGCGAACACTGTCAGTAACTATCAAATCATCTATGAGTGTGTTTGCGCGTAAGCCTTTTTTCATGCAACTGTATTTCTGTACATGCAGTGGATAGAAAATGTCTACACATCCCAGTTAAAACTGTGGGTTATTATGATTTAAAAAAAAAAAAAAAACTTAAACCAAGATAAATCATGTCAGATCAGACAAATAGAAATGAGCAGTGAAAAGTTATTAGGGAGTCTGCCAAGAAAGCTAAGGCAACATTAAAGAAGGAATATCTGGCCACTCCCTGCACGTGTATTCTTCACATGTCTGGGCTAAGCGGTAGGGTGTCTAGAGGAATACCCTTTCCCATAAGAAAAAACAAATCCAGTGCGCCCTAAAGTTTGTGGCAAAATGTGTTATGGTCAGACGAGAACAAGGTAGAACATTCTTGGGCATAATGCTAAAAGTTATTGCTGGTGCAAAAACAAGACAGTTTATCACTCAAAGTAACCCATAGTGAAGCACGGTGGTGGCAGCATCATGCTATGGCACTGCTTCTCTTCAGCTGGGACTGGGGCTCTAGTGGGATTCATGAAGTAATGGGAATCATGAAGTAGCTCTAAGTACCAATCTATTTTGGCACAAAACCTGAAGGCCTATGTTAGACAGCTGAAGATGATGAAGTTTCCAGCACGATAATGACCCAAAGCACAAATCCAAGTCAACAAAGTAATGGCTTCAGAAGAAGAAGATCAACGTTTTGGAATGGCCCAGTAAGAGCCCACATGTAAAGACTATCAAAAACCTGTGGTATGACTTGAAGAAGCCTGTGCATGAGTGATCCACTGAGAGTTTGATAGGTAAGGAGCATTTTTGCAAGGAAGAGTGAAATTAAAAGTATTAAAGTATAAGTTCAGAGGTGCATTACTTATTTCCTGATGGATACTATGTGCTTCTGTTTTTTTTTTTTTTACGTGCATAACGCTCACGTAACTTCTCAACAGCACTTTAGTCTCTATGTCTGAGGACTGAAAACCATTGTGGGCAATTTCATTATTAAATCCTCATTGTGTGTGTGTGTGTGTGTGTGTGTGTGTGTGTGTGAGACACAACTTTGTTTGTGTGCGCGCTCACTGTTCATCAGCGTCTGCGTTTGCTGCATCATGTTCGACAGCTCCGATTCCATCTTCACATACTCTGTTTGCGACCGCGCACCTGCGAACGCGCACAAACGCACAAAAACATTTGCGATTGCACAATTGGGGAGTGAATAAAATGTCATAAACATGTTCCTCTTTCTGCGCACAAACCTGTTTCTTTTCCCCTTGCATTTCAGAATGTAGGTAACAGTGACGAGGGTCTGCAGAATGAGGAAGAATGCTATCGCTATCACTCCAATCTTCCAGGCTTCCTGCTTTGGAGTGGTGGACTCTTGCGAGAGATAAAATGAGAGTGATAGAATGAGACAGGCACAAGATAATAACAAATAAGAACAGCAGAAAATTTTGTACACGTGTTTTCCACTAGACACAACAAGAAGTAGAAGTACAAACAGAAGTACATAAGTAGGCTGTGAGTGTTTTGGTGGCGTGCTTGTGTGTGTGTTTGTGTTGTCAGGTACGTGTTTTGTCTGCAATTTCCTCCACCAGTTCATCACTTTCTCCAAGTTCTATACCCAGAGTTGGGAAAGGAGGGAGTGCATGCCCGCTGATGCCCAGCGTTGGGACATCCCAGTTGAGCTCTGGGTCTCTGGATGTCACAATGTCATTCAGGTCATTAGTCTCTTGCATGACATCTGTGGCTACAAATAATATAATAGCATGGTTTAGAAATTGTGTTCCATGTAATCCAAACATCTGAGTCCATTATCAATGAATGATTTTTATTTCAACATATAAAACTAGACTTCATTCACTTTATTCTTTCATTTAACCACAGTATTGTTGAACTTTCGATTCCGATTGGTCAGCAGGTGTTGATTCATTTTCTATAACTGCAGCTCTGACAGTACTATAGTTCCGGCAAATCACAGGTTTACGGTATATTAATGCACTCGTTCTAATACGTTATTGTGTCTATAGTAACAATTTACGCAGAGACTTTTTGTAACTAGCCTCACACACTTTCCGCATCAATAAATGTATGACATCTCATTTTCTAATAAAGAAAAAAAAAGAAGAATTGATAGAGAAATAAAAATGTTCTATGAAATGTGCAGTTATTGAAAATTAATCAATTTTATTAACAGTAACAGCAACTCTGCTTCACCTAACCCCCCATTACACCACCCTATCAGTGATTCATTTCCTATAACAGCGCACACGGTCACGTTTTATTCCTTATCCCTTCTTATTTATTCCTTAAACATGAACTAACTTTTTATACAGCTCTAGAAAGCCGATTCAGATATTAGACTACTGTAAAGGCAATAAATAGAGGATATAATTTACAAAGAGAACAGTAGGTGGTTTATACATTATTTTTCAGCAGCAACACTGAGAACACAGAAAAGATGTTTATGAAATATAAAGGCATACAAAATCTAATAATCTGGCAACCTAGTGTATATAATAGCCAATGTAGTAACGCAAGGAAAGTAGTAAAGGAACCAATTTTCCTCTCAAAGTCAATAAAATCTAGTTTTGAAAATAGCAAATAAACAAATTAATTAATTTTTTAAAATTCTACAAAATCATAGCACGCACACCATTGAATATATTGGACACCATCGAAGTCTCAACTGGCTTCACTGCAGTGTGAAATGACCTCTACTGTGACCCAGGGGAGGCATTTAGCATAGAGATGAAAATTACAGCAGGAAGGTGAGACAAGCACTGAAGGCCATGCACAGAATCCTAAATGGCACCTGCATATCAGATACACACTTGTGCTCAATTAGTTGTGAGCAATCTAACAAGTATCAATAAGCTTGTAGTTCTTTTAAGTCTAATATGTAGTCCGGCTTGCAGTCCAATATCCACCTATATTTTTTTTAAACACTGTACTCAGGATCCTATTTTACTGGAGACTATGTGGATGAAGGTATATTAATGTGTGAAGCCCATCACTCGTTTCTCCATGTAGGCTATGAGAACATGAAGGAAAGAACTGGACCATACAGGCCAGTATTTCATTACATAAAATATACTCCTGCAAGGGTCCAGAGGTTCCAGACCTCGGGTAAACTCACAAAATTTGGTTTAAAAGAGCAATAGATTAATATTCATGTTGAATGTATTTTGTGCTCTGTGGAGTTTAGGGATTTAAAGCAGCTGAATCTCATTTGCATCTTTTCTTATTTCATGTATTTGCATAATATTCTGTTGTTGGTGGTGGTTGGGATTTGTTCAGAAATTAGGAAGCCTTTATATGCTTCCATTTATGTTGTCCAGGTTACTTTATATTATTATATTGTCCTGCATTTAATCAGTCCATTCCACTGTATTCAATTCTCCAGGATGAACAAGTTCACTTGAGGTGCCCTATTTTTCCACAGCATTTCTTTGTAAAGGAAAAAAAAGAAAAGAAAAAGAAATGCTGGAATAAATAGAAGGATAAAGCTTTTGGGGTCAAACCTTACATTTTCACTGTATACAATCTCTTAGGAGATTCTAAACAGAAGAGGAATGAGGCCACCACTCCATCCCATAATGGATATTGTACATAAAGGCAAAGGGCATACAGTCTAATGGAAAACTAAAATGACTACTTAGCTTCAAAATGTTGTCTATGAACATTAAATTGTTGCATGATGCTTGCCTGGTTTCAGTGCCAGTGCACTGGGATTTGGACAGCGCTGGACAAAACAACTTTTATGTGGGAGGTCAGATATGAAGCTAATTGTCCAACAAAAGCCTCGTTCATTACCAGGGCAAAGTAATTGGTGCGCAACATGTTTACAACATTCATTCATTTATCCTTAGTAACTGCTTTATCCTGGTTAGCATTGCTGTGGTTTAAACTAATTATATGTTTGTATTTTGAAAAGCAGAACCACCTCCTTAGAAAATATTGCAAACAAGTACAAACAATTAAACGTTACCTGCGGTAGTAGCTATATACTCCGATCAGCCATGACATTAAAACCACTGACAGGTGAAGTGAATAACATTGACTATACCTATTACAATGGCACCTGTCAAGGGGTGGAATATATTAGGCAGCAAGAGAACAGTCAGTTCTTGAAGTTGATGTGTTGGAAGCAGGAAAAATGGGAAAGCGTAAGGATCTGAGTGACTTTGACAAGGACCAAATTGTGATGGCTAGACGACTGGGTCAGAGCCTCTCCAAAACAGCAGGTCTTGTGGGGTGTTCCTGGTATGCAGTGGTTAGCACCTACCAACAAAGGACAACCAGTGAACCGGCGACAGGGTCATGGGCACCCAAGACTCACTGATGCATGTGGGGAGTGAAGGCTTGCCCGTCTGGTCCAATCCCACAGAAGAGCTACTGTAGCAAAAATTGCTGAAAAAGTTAATCTTGGCTGTGATAGAAAGATGTCAGAACAGACAGTGCATCGCAGCTCGCTGTGTATGGGGCTGCGTAGCCACAGACCAGTCAGAGTGCCCATGCTGACCCTGTCCACCACCAAAAGGGCTTACAATGGGCACAAAAGCTTCAGAACTGGACCATGGAGCAATGGAAGAAGGCGGCCTGGTCTGATCAATCACGTTTTCTTTTACATCATGTGGATGGCTGTGTGCGTCGCTTACCTGGGGAAGAGATGGCACCAGGATGCACTATGGGAAGGCAAGGCGGCGGAGGCAGTGTGATGCTCTGGGCAATGTTCTGCCCGGAAATCTTGGGTCCTATCATTCATGAGGATGTTACTTTGACATGTACCACCTATCTAAACATTGTTGCAGACCAAGTACACCCCTTCAATGGCAACAATATTCCCTAATGGTAGTGACCTCTTTCAGCAGGATAATGTGCCCTGCCATACTGCAAAAATTGTTCAGGAATGGTTTGAAGAAAATGAAAAAGTGTTCATGGTCTTGACTTGGCTTCCAAATTCCCCTGATCTCAATCCAATCATACATCTATGGGATGTGCTGCACAAACAAGTCTGATCCATGGAGGCCCCAACTCGCAACTTACAGGACTTAAAGGATCTATTGCTAACATCTTGGTACCAGATACCACAGCACACCTTCAGAGGTCTTGTGGAGTCCATGTCTCGATGAGTCGGAGCTGTTTTGGTGGCACAAGGGGGACCTCCACAATATTAGGCAGGTGGTTTTAATGTTATGGCTGTATATGTGTCTATACAGCATCTAAAACGTACTAGTTCAACACAAATTAAGTAACATTCAATTCTCTGTGAAAATTAGCAAATCAAGCTAAAAATACTAGCTGCATGTACTTGTCGAAGGCACCAACTATTTCTGCTACTTTCTTCCAAGCTTTATTTTCATTGTAACGTCTCTATACACATCAATGAGCGGTTATATACAATAGGATAAGTTAAATTTGAAACATGGTTATTACATTTTTGAATGTCAAGCAGTTAATTGCATGTAGGTGCTAACGCATTGAGTGGGGTACTGAGGAAAAATCTGACCACACGAACGTAGGGTGATTGAGACTCAGTTACCTAGCTCTTGAGAAGTTTCATCTGTTGCTTGTGATACTGGGATCAGACTCTCAACCTCTGCTTCTCCTCCTACTGCCTCATTGCCAGTGTGAGCTGCTGCTTCTTCCTCCACGTCTTCCTTCTCAGGCTTGACTTCAACAACATGTCCTCCAACATCTACTAGTCTCTGTTCATCTTCGTTCTGTTTCTCCTCAACTACTATTCTCACTTTTAAGTCATCATCTGTTAGTAGGCCATGCTCTTGGTCTTGATCAGGTTGTGGTTCTGTTTGTTTAGCCAGCTCAAACAGTCCACCTTTCTGGATATGTGCCTCCACATCTTTTTTCCACCCATCTTCTTTTTCCATTTCTCCAATACCATCAGTGCTGTGGGTCTGCTCTTGAACTTTTACTAGCTCTGATTCAGCTGGCTCCTGTTTTCCTTCTTCTACTCCTTCTTGCTCTACTCTCTCTCCTTCTGGTGCTGATTCAAAAGACCAAATTTGGGATTCATCCAGTTCAGCATCCTTCTGATCACTGGGGCTCTTGTCTTCTGATTTAAGCTCAAATGATTCTTTTGGTTCTTGGGTTGACTCCACTAGATCTTGAGCTAAGTTTGGAACTGGATCCTCTACCTCCTGCACTGCTTCTTCAGCTGATTTATTTAGTTGGTAAATCGACTCCACAGATTTCTTACCTAGTTCCTGACCCAACCCTGCCTGTCTAACTTCCTCTTCATCGGGAAGCACCAGCGTTTGTTCAGATGAGTTTAGTTTTGGGTCGGCTTGCTCCTGCTTTGCATTCTCTTCACTGAGGCTTGTTGTTGTTGTTTCTTTATCTGCATGTTCACGCACCACTGCAGGTAATTCATCTTCTGTGTCATCAGCTGTCGCTGGAGGCTTCTCTGCTATGTTCTCTTGTGGCCCTAGGTCTTCCACAACCTGTTCAAAAACCGCTCGTGCTGCATCATCCTTCGAGATCTTCACAGCCTCCATAAATGCAGCTTTCACTGCATCCATGACATCTACCAGACTTGCTAGAGCAGATTCAGGGCTGGGTGATGGGAGAGCAGGGTCTGAAGGGGCCAAGAAAATGTGAGACATTAATGTTATGTCAGCTACCATGTAGGCACATTGGTTTGTAAGAACATTATACCATAGCACTGTTGAATTCCCAAATCAGTTGATTAGAAGATGTTTATTTCACATTTATGGAAGGAGTCTCCAGTGTCAGCACTTTATAGCAGTCATTAAGTTTTCCTCCATAGGAAAGTCTTCAGGACAGAGGACTTTCTGATTTCTAGTGTTGGTAATGCATTTATTTTTGTCTTATTAACTTCAAGAGAGAAACAAAAAGCTGTTATAATACAAATGATTGCAGGAACTAACTTGTTTCACAGACATTCCACAACATTACACTATAAATGGACAAAAAAAATGATATTCATTAATGCATTGTAATTTTTGGCAAATTGCTGTGGTATAAGCAGAATAAAACATTTCACAACATGTTGTTATAGGAAAATAATCAACTTTGGGGTATAACAATCTAACTGCTTTTGGTTGGGCTGCATCACCCCATCCCTACATTGATTCTTTTCTAAAACAGCATGCCCCAAAGTGTGTTATTCCTTAACTATTATATTGGGCAAATTAGGCATGTAGGAATAGGCACTACTTATTAGGTTAGATAATATCATGCCTAATTTCACTGCAACAAAAGAGAAAGAACAATTATGATGTTATTACTCTTCAAGACATCACTTTGCACAAATAACAAAGTGTAAAAGCTTAATAGATTTTTTTTTTTTTTTTAGTTTTCTAAAAACTTGTATCAGATGCCTTTAGATTGATTCTGTTTCCACAGATTCCACCTATTCCAAACATTGATTCTAATATCAAAACCAGGATACATGTTTGCACCCCAGCAATCATTTTAGCTAAATCAGTTGTCCATTTATTACTGAAAATGTCTGGGGGGAAAAAAATTAGTGAACTCAGAGAGCCAATTACAGGCAGTAGGACTACTGAAATCAATACAAACCTTTGTTGCCAGCACAATAAATATCCATTTGGGATGTAATAACTTGTTCTACTTCAATCATTACCTTGAACTGAAGAGCATCCTGGGATGTTCAAGAGCAACATTATTGAAAATGTATATTTTCATTCATATTGAACGTACCTTGACCCTGGCATAGATGTAGCAGCAAGACCACTAACAAGTTTTTATAAAGACAGAGTTCCATGGTGATAGACGTCTGGAGTGCCTTCAAGTTGTTCTTTGTCTGATGAGTGTTTGTGCATGAGAAGCAAAAAAAAAGAGAGAAACTGTCTCCTGCTGTTGGTCACTGAAGTAAAGATCGTTTTTTGTGTGGTTTGTAATGGAGATAAGGCAGCACGACTTGTTGGTCATTTGCGGTTAGCATGAAGCTTTGCTCCAATCTGAAAAAAGTCACACACTTCTGCAGAATGCCACATAGATTCTAAGAAAGGCCACATCGACATGTCACACTCCTGCTGCAAGACTTATTATAGCAATTATAAGCAAGCTGTGAGGTTGTCGGGGCAATATACTTGGCTCAAATGCTAGGAAAGAGAAAACGTGAATATATCAGTTCTGCCACATGGATTCTAGGTCACCTAGAATCAACTTAATCATTGTATTAAGGTGATTTTTTTATATATATATGAGGACATTTGAAATTTGCCAGAGATCTTCAGTCAGCACTGACGTGGAGAAACTGTATACAATAATCTATATATACAGTAAGTACAGATCAGTATATTCGCATATCTACAATAGGAAATGGTTAGTAATGAGTACTGGTCCAGGAATACACACGTTGAAAGAATATGACAGAAATGCTTGTTGACTGTTTAATTAAATAGCATCATTTCTGATCATATGGACTCTGGTGAGGTGAGAATTATTCTGTCTGTGATAATTCACTC
The DNA here is from genome assembly GCA_037576815.1 of Pangasius larnaudii. Classification (NCBI taxonomy): domain Eukaryota; kingdom Metazoa; phylum Chordata; class Actinopteri; order Siluriformes; family Pangasiidae; genus Pangasius; species Pangasius larnaudii. Next base: position 10,309,852 of record CM074943.1, on the reverse strand, counting down.
CATAATCGTATGTCATTTTCTTTTGGACCTTTCTGCCTTGGGCAAATATGCTTTTGTAGTGGCCTGAGAAAACCCTTAACCCTTTTCTTAATACATGTCATTCTGCAAACTGCAGTCGTGGCCTAATGGTCTGAGTAACTCAACTTGTAACCTGAAGATGAACCTGAAGGTTGTGGGTTCGAGTCTCGGGTCCGGCAGGGATTGTAGGTGGGGGGAGTGAATGACCAATTCAATTTTATTTGTATAGCGCTTTTTTACAAAGGTCATTGTCTCAAAGCAGCTTTACACAAACAAAAGTAAAG
>CM074943.1:10304024-10309450 GCA_037576815.1 Pangasius larnaudii | reverse complement strand
TCTTCATGGCAGTGTGAAGCATTGCCGGTGGACATGGTCCAGAGTCCAGGGGGGGGCGGTCTGGATCACCGGCAGCTCAGGAGTGTAGCTCGGCAGAAAGAGAAGGAAAGTGGTTAGGTATGCTTAGGTATGCTAAGCATACCAGCGCTCTCTGCCACCCTCAATACCACGACTGAGGTGAGACACTTGAGCAAGGCCCCAGCTAAAATGGCTGCCCACTGCTCCGGGAGTGTGTTCACGGGTGTGTGTGTTCACTACTGTGTGTGCGCACTTGGATGAGTTAAATGCAGAGCACAAATTCTGAGTATGGGTCACCATACTTGGCCACACTTCACTTCAAATGTTTCTCTTTTGTAGGTACTATCTGAACCTGACGTGAAGTTCCAGCAAGATTCGACATGCCTACTTCTACATTTATAACCTAATCTCTAATCTTCTTCGGGAAAAACAACATTACTGCCAAATTGTAAAGAATTCTTTAGACGTCTAGCATGGGAAACGAGTTCTCACTTTGATTGTCAGCATCATCTGTTCTAACAGCTCACTCAGGGACTAACTTTGGATGAACTTATGGTGGCCGCTCAACATAAGAGTATTAAAAAAAAATAAACGTCTGTCAGAACTCTGTAACAGTCAGAGGTACAGCTGTATCGTAGCATATTCCAACAAATGAACGTCTTTGTGGTTTCGCAGTAATATCACAAGCTGCGTTTTTTCAAGAGAACAAAAATGAGGGAATATAAAGCTTATACCTGGAACTACTGTCAGAGCTGCTATTACAGAAAAAGAATCTGACCAATCAGAGTCATCAGGATCTGAAATCGTTGTCGAATGACTCAGCAGTTAAGGTTCTGCTAGCGACCAAAATGGTGTAACTTTCAATCCCAGGACTGTCAGACTGACTGTACAGCTCTCGAACAACTGCTTTAATAAATCCTCAGCTATATGCTTCACTTGTACTCTGCCTCACATGTAAATTGCCTTCAATAAAAGCATTTGCCAAATGAATAAATGTAAAATGCATTTTTAATATCTAGAGCCCTTCAGTGCTCTTGTGTAGTGCTAAAGATGGACTACTTCTATAGGGAATTGTATTTCATTCCTCGCGTTACTGTTCTCTCGTTTTGTGTAGAGGTTGTTTTTTTTTTTTTTGTAGTCTCCCTCTGAGCCATGCTAATGCCGTCACATGTCACTCACATTGCGCTAAGTCGGAGCTGGAGAGAGGTGTTACCTTGTGACTGCTCAGAAGGTGCAGATCCAAATGAGTGCTACAAAGAGCTGAACAAGAAGAAAGTGCATTACAGACCTTTAAAGAGCTTGCCAAATGGCACAAAGTTATTGTTATTGGAATGTACAGTTGCTTGCTTGTGTTTATCTTATCTTGAAAATCACTTTATTGACATTAATAATGGCATAGCCTCAAAAAAATTGAAGTTGCCAGGCTATAGCATACAGTCTAGCATCTTCTTTTGAACAGTTTTAAATTACCCAGGGTTGCCAGGTTTCAGCAAAATTTCCAGCACAACTAAATCTCAAAAACCTCAGAAAAGATCTGAAAACCTCAAAAAAAAAAAAAAAAAAAATCCAGCCTTTGGAAATAGGAGGCACTTTTTTTTCTTTTTCAGCCTTTGTCTGAGAAACAGGGTCACACACATTTCTGACATATGTAATTATACGCTCCATAAACCCTATTGTCTTCACAATACGTTGCCATATATCTTACAGTAGAAATGGTTCTGTACATCATAGACTAGATCTGCACTTTATTAGATTTAATTCTGATTATTTGCTATATATAAAAAAAAGCTCTTACTGGCTGCTGAGGACCTGTCAATCCTTCCTTAGCTGGCTGTCTGCTCCTCCTATTTAGCAGGAGTTTTTTTTCTTTCTTTTTTTTAAAATCTTGCTTCACATGTGAATACTAGTGTTTTTCAAATTTATCAATTGGTAACAGTGATAATGTGCCAAGTTAACCTGATCTCATATGAATGTGAAGCAAATGAGGGCAATATGGTGGGATTTCATGCATTAGTCATTAGTAAAGTGCTTCATGTGAACCCTACACATCTTTTACTACAACTCTATTCATGTGTGTTGCAGTGAGTCTGTAGGTAACTGATAATACGCCAGTCCTGATTTAGTGTCAGAATACTCTATGTAGATGTGTATCTTTAACCTCTTTTCAGAACCGTTATTTTCCGTGCAGAATCAAGAATTCATATCTAAACCACAGTAGAGATGAAGTCTGAAGTCTTATTTCCGCCGATTTCCTTGGGTGTGTTTGTGTGCGTACACGCATAGCCGTCTGTGCGGATGTTTGATGTACATGAGGAGGTATCTAGGACATCTTTTTGGGTCATAAACTTCAAAAGTCCATCATGTTTCCTTCGTCTCGTATGTAAATCCACGAGAAACAACAACAGCAGCAACATCAGAGACGATCTATTCGTCATACATATTCACGCTAAAGTTATTCACGCCAAAGAGAACTTATCAAAGAGAAGAGACAGCATAGATATAACCAATTCTTCTGCTCCTGTGATCTCTGATGAACGTGTGTATGTGTGGAGAACAAATTTGCCCAATGTTTCTTTAGTGCAGTGGCTTAGACAGCAATTTAGATGATATGAATTATAATTATATTATAATTATATTTTTTTTTCCCCATGAAGTTGAAAGATTATTGACTTTAGGATGGAATATTATGTAAAACTGGTGGCTCGATGGTGCAGCAGGTAGCATTGCACCCTCACAGCATTTAGCTATATGATACTCCATGTGTCTTGACATGTCAACTCTTTCACGTTCACACACCAGTTGTGTTTAGTTAGTTGTGTAAAATAGCCATAATGTTAAAGCAGGCTGACATAACTAGGGAAGATTCACAAAACTGGAACAAGACACGACTTTTAAGCCATCATGTGAACTCAGGAAGATACTATTTTGGCCATGCATGTATGCTAAAAGTGGAAGGTAGTAACATTATAGCAATTTTGGACCAGAGAGCATTGGAAATAGCACTTTTGAATGTCATATCCCATGCTGAGCCTCTCTAATCATGTCAGTGCATGCGCAAAAATTGAAGTATGACTGCAAAAATAGCACAAATCTGAGGGAAAAAAGCAGCTAAGCAAAGCAAATCAGAGTAGCAAAGTGCCGGTGTTATCCGGCTAATTGCTCTTACACCTGCATGAAAGTAGTATATAGATGAAAACTGACTGGATCTAAAATGACTTTTTGTTTCATACGTCGAAAGCACAGTTATTTTCCTAAACAATTTTAATCTCACCATATGACTCTCATGTCACGATAATATAATTTAAATATAATTTCTGTAATATAGAGATGATTTTCATGACAAGGAACTAGCACGAAGGGACATTATTTTACAGAGGGAAAAATATTTTGAGAATTATTCCATGTTTTGTAAAGACATAATACAAAAAAGGCCAAACTTAGAATGATAAGAAGAAGACAATGCCATTACTCTGCTTTCTAAATAGAGCGCTTATATAAGCATTATGTAATTTGGAGCCTTTATCAATATTTTATTACCTCTGTATTTGATGTTGCTACGCTGCTGTCTGTTTCATAGTGGTCCACAAGCATGTTGTGTGTGTGTGTGTGTGTGTGTGTGTGTGTGTGCGTGTGTGTTTGTGTGTGTGTGTCGGAAAAGACTCCGAGGTTGAAAGAGACCATGTCCTTTATGACCTTGTGGGATGACAGAGATACAAAGGAGCGCTCTTGAGGGGAAAGACAAAGTGACAAGACTGTGTTCCAATACCATCTTTAACACACCCTTATTGACTTCCTGTCAACACTTCCCCTTGGGGAATCTCCATTGGCATGTTAGGGAGCCATTCCAGTACATTATTAGCTGAAGTGAAGTTTGTTAAATGCTGAGATAAATTAGCCTGACAAGTAGAAATGGAGAAGTGTGCATTTTATGTCAAGGCTTTCAGTGCATTCTTTTGAAAATGATTTTTAAACTAGAAAAAAAAAAAAGATGATCAACTAAACATTTGAAAAGGTCCAGCAACTAACATGACTGAATGGCGACAACGGTAACATTTTAGTGCTTAACAATGAATTATTAGTTCAGCTATGAATAAGACGATTAGAAGAGGTTCAGGTTCCTAGAGGCACTTCATGTTACCACTCTGAAAAGTTGAGACACGTCTGTGGGAAGAATAAACATATCCTTCTGACCATTCGTCCATCCATTTTCTGTACCGCTTATCCTACATTTGGTTGAAGGGTGACCTGGAGCCTATCCAAGGTGGAGGACACCCTGGATTGGGCGCCAATCCATCACAATTACACACACACACACACACACACACACACACACACCAATTCACACACTACAGACAATTTGGAAATTCCAATCAGCCCACAATGCATGTCTATGGACTTGGGGAGGATACCCCCAAAGCGCAAGGAGAACATGCAAGCTCCATGCACACAGGGTGGAGGCAGGAGTCAAACCCCCAACCATGGAGGTGCAAGGAGGCAGTGCTAATCACTAAGCCACTGTGCCCCCCTCCATCTGCCCAAATGTCTTTAATCATATCAATAATCAGACCAGATAAGGGAAATGAAATGAAAATATCTATGAACGTCTTTGAAAACTCCTCTTTTTTTTTTAATGAGTGGTCTTCAGCTAAATAACGTACATGTGATGACGCAACGGAAGTATGGTACATGTTTACAAATTGAACTAGGGTTGGTGGATGACCAAATTGGGGAGAAGGGGGTGGGTTGGGGATTTGGCCACACTCCACCAGATGAGTCCCTGTGGAATAGATCATCCATAATCCACAAACACATTCAATTTAGGAGGACACTGTAAATAAAAAAGGCTTCCTCCCAAAAGCCCAAATATCTTCTGCACTATTGATCTGTAAAGAGAGTTTCGGCCCCTGAAGTGGGGAGTGGTGATGTGGTCAATGGATATTGGCCAGGGTTTATTTTTAAACAACAATGACAACGACAACAACAACAACAACAACCGCACACAAACTGCCACTAATAAAAAAAAATCCACTTTTCAAAATTGTTTAAGCTAACCACAGTAGACCAAACATATCACACAGCCTTCATAAAGCATTGAGAATTAGCTGTTACTACAGAAACGATAACGCATTAGAACGAATATTAACCTTTTTTTGGTAGAGCTGCTGTTATAGAAAATGAATAACCACCTTCTGACCAATCGGAATCAAGAATTCAACAACGTTGTGGTTTAAGGTTCGTTTAAATTGTGTGATAATCGATCAACCATTAAGAAAACCTGTCTGACGTACTGTAGCACACGCTTCCAGTGACTGATGAATTTCCACCACAAACTAGTCTGAATCATGGTTGGTTCATTCCACCAACAATCTTCAGTTATGTTACTGGTTTAATTGGACAGCTGCAGAGGT
>CM074943.1:10296524-10301524 GCA_037576815.1 Pangasius larnaudii | reverse complement strand
TTGCATTTAGTGGTCAGAAGTAAGAACTGCACCACATGTTAATAGAGATCCATTGGGACAGGAATCATGCTGCCCCGTGCTTGGGGGAGGAGCAGCTGACAGGACAGTTAATCACAGAGTTGCCAGGGTTATGGCTTTTACACCAAATGGGGCTAGTTTAAAAATACATTGTGGCCTCCAAGATCTTCTTTCATAGCAAATAATCAGAATTAAATCGAATGCATTTTCACAAAACGAAGGCAAAGCATAAGGGGCCTATGATGTATAAAACCATTCCTAGTGTAATATATTCTGGAAAAAGATTGCGAGAGGTAAAGGGGGATTGTGGAGTGGATAAGGTCTGTGTATTAGAATTGTGTGTGCACCAAGGCTGAGAAAAAGAAGCCAATCGCTCTTTCCCAGGGGCTGAATTTCTGGGCTAGTTTCAGGTCTTTTTATTTGGGTTTTGAGACTATTCGAACTGGAAACTTTGCTGAAACCTGTCAACCCTGGTTAATGATATTAGCTCTTCGGAAAGCTACACCTGCAGTATCAAACACAGGTTGAGTAAAGGTACATCTAAAGTCTCTCAAAATGAGCTGCTAGACTGCTTGACTCTCAACTGCCTATTACTGAAACACTCTAAGAATTCAATAGATAGTAGCCTATAGTGTACGTCAAATGTGCAAGCCTCTAGTAGTTAAGAGTGCACTTTATCATGCTTTTAGTATCCTATTCATGAATAACTTCACATAATACACCAAATTAAGATTACAACTAACGTTAAGTGTTTGATTTACAGCCAAGTGTAGCTTAAATTGCTTCGGTAACGTTACTGCAACTAGCAAGCTGATGTGGCTAGCAACATTCAGAAAAAAAAAAAGAGGTTTGCTTTTTAGAAAACACTCAATTGCCCTCAAACACTCATAGTTATATGATTTGTTCTCAAATATACGCACATTTATATCACAGCTATGTCAGAAGTCTAGTGGTGTAGCATAGAGTCTGATGAGAGCTAAATAACTGGAGATTAGGTCTATGGGAAAACTTATAGAATCAGAAGCACTGAGATCAGTTGAGAAAAAGTCATCACTGTTGACTGGGTCTTGGAATGCAAGTTTTGTCTTTTTCTTTTTCTTTTTTTTGTCTAGGCTATGTTTGGCCATCACATCATCAGCGTGTCACTGTTTCCAGATGGAATTTGTCAGCCTTAAAAAAAAAAAAAAAAACTACAATGTCCTCATAGATAGATAGTGCCATGACTGTATCACTTGTGTTTGAATTCCAGGTCTACTTGATGATCTGCAATTGAAAAAAATCTTCTAATATTACTTCTATTATTATTATTATTATTATATTTTTTGTTATTATTCATTGGAGGTGACACGCCGTCTCTATTTGTCACAGTGTGTGTAGCGCCACATCCATTGGATCCATTGGGACAGGAATCATGCTGCCCTGTGTTTGGGGGAGGAGCAGTTGAAAAAACTTCTATTATTATTATTATTATTATTATTATTATTATTTTACAATTGTTCGGCTAGGCTAGGATAACCGATGAGAAAAAAATATGCTTATTTGAGGTGACAAACCGTCTCTCTATTTGACACTGAAAAGATTTTTTTGGGGAAAAAAAATGACATCATTGTGACATGGGTGCAACATATTAGTTATGATTGTCATGCACCCACCATCAGTCACATACCACTGAAAACCACCAGAGTTTTCAAACTTGTGTCTTGGAGGCCCTCTCTTCGAACACACCAAATTCAGCCCATGAAGGCGTTGGGAATTAGCTCATGAGTTGAACCAGGTTTTTTTTGCAATGCTGACATGTGAACACATTATAACATGTGATATTACCTCAATCCTTACAGGCTTCTGTGCACTATGCATTTAAGTATTAATATATTTAAGTAGTGGTCTTGGGAAACCTGTCAACTGTTTCTGGAAACCTCCACAAATGATGACCAATATTGTGTTTTTCTGCCAGTGATATACAGTATGTTAACATCTCTCAAATATATTTTACCAAAATGACATAGAGATAGTACCTTTGATTTGGCATCTGTGTGCACAGTTTATATAGTGGGGTTCAAAAGTGAAATTCTGTTGTTGTTGTTGTTGTTTTTTCTTTCCATTTATAACTGTAAATAAATGGTTTTAAAGAAATAATTACAACAAAGAAAATGAAATGTTTGAAATATTAAGTATTTCCAATAGACCAGATTCTGCACAAATTGTTGGTCGCTGTTTAAATTTAAGCAAATTTGTGACATTGTGACATTTGCAACAGTGCTCCTTTGTACGAAAGGTCAGATATTCCTTGAGATTGATCCCTTCCACTGAAGCACATGTTCAGACAACATCCCCATTGTTTTGCTCTAACATGAATCAACAGATTGTACACAAACTTGTGGAGTCCATGCCAGCTCATGCACACTATCTTTAAAGCGAAAGGGGAGATGTACCAAAATACGAATTCCAATTCATGTAAATATTCTATAAAAATGTTACTTTACTCTAAAGTTATTGCTGATAATATCATTTGTAATGATATTTTGTATTCAATTTGTAAAGCTGGCAAAACAGAAGCATTTTCCTTAGTGATCTCAGACTTTTGGATCCCATTGCAAATAACAGGAAATGTCAGAATGTTGGACCATGTGAAGGGTTTTCTGAGGCCACCACACATATAATAGTGAAGACTGTTGTGCTTTTGTTTAAGAAATGTCACTAGACAATTAGAGACAGAATGTACTGTAGATGTATAATCCCAAACTCCCAGAGGACTGCTTATGACACCACAGAAGGATGTAGAAAGTAATGAATGTGTGCTATGATCTACTTTGACCTCTCACCTCTGAAAGAAATATATATATGTGTGTGTGTGTGTGTGTGTGTGTGTGTGTGTGTCCACTCTCTGACCTAATGACACTTAATACTGCTCCTCTGGACCTAAGAGCAAAGGTGTTAAACACCAAGATAGCGTTTTTTTTGCAGATCAATATTCTCAATCTTGCTCATCCTGTGAACACCCAGAGTGTGATATCAGGTTTGCTGATGCTGTTGGATTAGTGTGATTTTGTACTAGTTATTTAAGTGTGAATGTGTGTGTGTGTGTGTGTGTGTGTGTGTGTGTGCGTACACCCAGTTGTGTTTCTCTCATCCAGCCCTCTTCCTACTATAAATTAGATGAACCCCTGAGGTGAACTATACGACCTAGTTTTCTCATTCTTTTTCTCTCATTCTCACTTTCTCTGACACACACCCACACTTTCAAGAGAATGCATACATGAATATGCATGTTGTAAATGCCAATGTCTTTGGAGACAGTGTTAGTAGCGGGTTTACGTGTAATGTTGCATTGGGATGGCTTAGAACCAAACCTATAGTGTTAGTGAGTGAATGTTCAACACAGTACATTCAACACCAGACGTATTGGCACCTCATGAAAATGAGCATAAATTAATATATATAATGAATAACACATGCAGTGAGTGCTGTCTTAGGTGTAAACATATGGGAAAGAACAATTTATTCGAACAACATTGCAACTTTTCCTGCCGAAATGATCAGCACCCCCACAATTAGTAAATTAATATTTGGTAAAGATTCCCCTAGAGAGTAACAGTAATGAGCCTCTTCCTGTAAAGTCTGACAAAAATCTGGGTCCACTCCTCCAGTGGTGATCAGTGATTGGTCATTAAGAACAATGGTGATCAGTGATTGGTCATTAAGAGCAATGGTGATTGGTCATTGAGAGCAGTGGTGATCAGTGGTTGGTCATTAAGAACAATGGTGATCAGTGATTGGTCATTAAGAACAATGGTGATTGGTCATTGAGAGCAGTGGTGATCAGTGGTTGGTCATTAAGAACAATGGTGATCAGTGATTGGTCATTAAGAACAATGGTGATTGGTCATTGAGAGCAGTGGTGATCAGTGGTTGGTCATTAAGAACAATGGTGATCAGTGATTGGTCATTAAGAGCAATGGTGATTGGTCATTGAGAGCAGTGGTGATCAGTGGTTGGTCATTAAGAACAATGGTGATCAGTGATTGGTCATTAAGAGCAATGGTGATTGGTCATTGAGAGCAGTGGTGATCAGTGGTTGGTCATTAAGAACAATGGTGATCAGTGATTGGTCATTAAGAACAATGGTGATTGGTCATTGAGAGCAGTGGTGATCAGTGACTGGTCATTGAGAACAATGGTGATCAGTGGTGATCATTAAGCACAATGGTGATGAGTGTTTGGTCATTAAGAACAATGGTGATCGGTGATTGGTCATTAAGAGCAATGGTGATTGGTTGTTGGGAGCAGTGGTTATCAGTGATTGGTCATTACGAACAATGGTGCCCAGTGATTGGTTATTAAGGACAATGGTGATCAGTGATTGGATGTTGGGAGCAGTGGTGATCAGTGATTGGATGTTGGGAGCAGTGGTGATCAGTGATTGGACGTTGGGAGCAGTGGTGATCAGCGATTAGTCACTGGTAACGATGTGGATCAGTGGTTGGTCATTGAGAACAAAAGTGATCAGTGATTGGGAATAGTGGTGATCAGTGATTGATTGTTGGAATCAATGCTGATGAGTGATTGGATGTTGGAAAAAATGCTGATCAGTGATTAGTCATTGGGAACAACTCTGATCTGTGATTGGTCATCGGGAACAATAGTGATAAGTGATTGGTCATCGAGAGCATCAGTTCATGTAAGTGAAACTCAATACAACAACCAATACTGCAATCTACAACCCTACAATCCATACAAGCAGGACCAATACAAACTAGGTTGTGTTTAGTTCACTTTTCAACTTCAAGTTTAAATTGGATGTTAAACAGTATTTGGATCCATGTATTTATTTCATTATTTGAGATATTAAATATTCATTCATTCATTCACTGCAAGACCCAAAGCCAGAACACCGACTGTTGTTTGAGCACCTTCCCTTATATTATATATATATATATATATATATATATATATATATATATATATATATATATATATATATA
>CM074943.1:10283616-10296424 GCA_037576815.1 Pangasius larnaudii | reverse complement strand
TATATATATATATATATAGTACCCCACTAGGAGAACCATGGTTCTAGTGGGTTTCATGAAGGTAAGGTTGGTCTTCTCGAGCCTTCCTCTCTTCTTCTGGCTCGTGCCTGTTTGTTCCTGTGACTTATTGTTTTTTTAGTTTTGCTAAATCGGCATCCTTCTCTCGCGTGCCTGTTCGTGCGTGCTGCTCGCGCGCGCGTACGCATGTCAGTGTGTGCGCGCGCGTGTGTGTGCGCGTGTGTACGCACGCCCGTGTGCGTGTGTGTGTGTGTGTGTATGTGTGTGTGTGTGTGTGTGTGTGCGCGCGCGCGCGTGTTGCCATACCAGTCTCGCTCTTACTGAAGCGCTGCTCCGCTCGCGCGCCTCGGCAGTCCTTCTCATCTTTACTTTATTTTATTTTTTTCCCCCCGGAAATTATTTATTTCCCTCTAATCAGTCAAACTAGTTTTGACTCCTGGCAGCTGGGTGTGTGTATGTGTGTGTGCGTGTGTGTGTGTCTGTTTTTTTTTTCTGCACTGTTGTCTCTTGCTTGGGACGAAGAGAGACCAGGACTCCGTTTGGACATTCTCCTTCCCCAGACTTCTCAACGGGACACTAGGGTAAGTGCACTACTTCAAGCGCCCTAACACTCTCTTGTGTCAGTACTTATTTATTATTGCATCAGGTTAAATAGCATCAGACATTCAATCACTTCATGCAAACCAGAAGTGTTCAGTTTGTATGTTATGCAAAAGCAGTTTTAGTGTGTGATGCATATTTAACTATAAGATAGATAGATAGATAGATAGATAGATAGATAGATAGGTAGGTAGATAGATAGATAGATAGATAGATAGATAGATAGTGAATGCACAGGTATAGGATGCCCCATTTCCTCCACTTTTATTGGTTTTGATTCATCTTTGGGTCCTTTTGAACTGTCATGCAACTGACCCTCCTTAATAATTACACTCCTTAAGGGTTCATTGCATAATTCCTCACTTCCTAGGGTGCTTCTGTCCGGATCCCTTCTGCTCTACGATTTGACATTACATTACAGACCTTTACATTTTCCTCCATCTGAACAAATCTAGATTTAACTTTGTTTTCTGACAGACTTGAGAATTGCATGAACCAGCTTGGAGAGTGTGTGGGAACGAATGCGTTTGTTAGACATTCGTGTCATGAAAAGGTGATGTGTAGCACACCTGTATCGCTAGCAAATACACCAACACACTCTTACACAAGTGTTTCTACATATCACTGTGGCACCTTTCTACGCGTACAATAGTTTCCCGAGGAAACAAACTCAGCCGTATTATTTGATAAACATCATTGCATTGTAGGTTTATCATACATTCATTATACCTTATACATTATATATCTCAGAAATCCTGATAAGATGCTATGAACATCTTGTCTGCACCATTTTTCTAAAATGTATTTATTTATTTATTTTTTTAACGATGGCTTAGAGGTTAGCACCGTTGCCTCGCACCTCCGGGGTTGGGGGTTTGAATCCGCCCTGTGTGTGCGGAGCTTGCGCGTTCTCTCTGAGCTTTGGGGGTTTCCTCTGGGTACTCCGGTTTCCTCCCCCAGTCCAAAGACATGCATTGTAGGCTGATTGGCATTTCCAAATTGTGTGAGTTACCTGTGATAGGCTCCAGGTTCCCCTACAACCCTGTGAGGTGATGTCATGCTGTTTGAGAAATATCATGTGACTGTTAATTAATTAATTGATTGATTTTATAGGAAGACAAATCCAGGAAGTAACAGAAAACAGCTGTCAGCTGTCCAAGCAAAGTGCTTTTTATGCTGTTAATGTTCGAGTCAATATTCAAAATGGCCAACAAAACATGACATTCATTCCACTGTCCATTCCAAAGGCCCGAGAGTGAAGATGAGCTTTCTTTTCCCTTTACGTTTCTTCAGTCCATCGCTCCCATAACGACAACTAGTGATGTAAACAGATGTCGTTAATCCGACGTCCCTCGTTATTGACGCGTCTCGCCACTGGAAAGGAGAAATCTGACGTATTGCAGGCGAACTCTGACAATATATAGCTTGTGAGCATGGGTATTGAAAACACGACATTCATAGAATATGCGTAAAAGTTAGCTTTTTTTTTTTTAACTTCTAACATAACACATACAGGCCAATACTGATAAAGTCAATTTTTTAACAGCAATAAACCCTATATGTTCTGCTATAAGGATTTCTTCAACACCTCAATGTTTGATTTGTCCCAGTTTTAAACTTTCAGATTTCAGTTTCTTGACTAAAAGGGAGTAAATCTACTAAGTATCCATTTCTTTTTGGATTTGTGCATTTTGACAACTGATGAAATAAAAAAAAGAGCTCATAAAGCACTCTTAGATCTAACTCTATATAACTTCATAATAATCAAAGCCCCCAACCTTCAACCTTAAACCTTGAATCGAAGGGCTATCTCTCCTCTTGCTCTGATGACAGAGAGAGAGAGAGAGAGAGAGAGAGGGAAAGAGAGAGAGAAACAAAAGCGGAATGGTGTAGCACCCCACACACACACACACACACACGCACACAGCTAGGATGACTTAGACTCTCTCACCTTCATATTGACACCTCATCTGTTATCATTAGGCACAGAGTCAAACAACTTTCTCGAGATGCGAGTGTGAGAGTGCGTGTGTGCGTGTGTGTGTGTGTGTGAAAGAGAGAGTGGGGGAAGACGGAATCAGAACTGTGCATCTGAGTATGTGTGTGTGTGTGTTTGTGTGTATGCGTGCATGTATATCTTTGAGCTCTCCCTGTGTATATGATTGATGGAGCTAGGTCTCTCTCTCTCTCTCTCTCTCTCTCTCTCACACACACACACACACACACACACACACACACACACACAGACAGACAGACAGACAGACAGACAGGAGATTTAGGGGTTAGTGTATTGACTTGACGTGACCTTTGAACTGTCAGGCAGAATCAAGGACACACCTGCCACACACAGTAAAACTGCTTATTATATTCTATTTATATAATTATATAAAAAATTAAGGGTTTACATTGTTCATGTAAGATGTTAAGGATTGTGTAATTTTTTTTTTTAAAGATTTAAAAGATTACAAAAATATTCATTGGCTCTTCATTGCAGTCTGTCTGTCTGTCACTCTGTTCTCATCATGCTATATTCACTTTGTACTCATAATTCTGTCCCAGCAATACATTTATTATAGAGTATACACGTACATGTTATATAATATACACTATATGGTCAAAAGTATGTGGACGTCTGACCATCACGTCCATATGTGCCCATTCCAAAACCATGGACATTAATATGTAGTTGGTCCACCCTTTGCTGCTATAGCAGCCTCCATTCTTCTTCATATATATATATGTGTGTGTGTGTGTGTGTGTGTGTGTGTGTACAAGCATATATTTTGGTAAATAAGTAAGGAATAAAACACAAGGAATGGTGTGATGAGTTGTTACTGTAGAAAGATAATATATAAGAAAGAGGACATGCATGAACTATAAACCTTGCAGCTGGACCAACTGTCAGAGCTGCTGCTATAGAAAATTAATCAGCACCTTTTGACCAATCACACTTGAGAATTAATATACTGTCGTAATTGTATAATCATGCGATCATGTGATAACCTTGTCGTCTCTCTCTCTCTCTCTCTCTCTCTCTCTCTCTCGCTCCTTCTCTCTTTTTTTTTTTTCCAGATCGCCTCTGTGGGAGAACGTTGAGGTGAGTGAGAGAGAGGGTATTTTTACTGTGTGAGTGGAGAACGTTAACGAGGAGCAGAGTGTGAAACAGGAAGGTGATAAGTAATGTAAAACAAGTAATGCCTGACACACACCAAGGTGATAATTCGATGTTTGATCCAGTTGAGATTCAGACATGAGAGCTTCTCTTTCAAAACAAAGCTAATACCTGAACATATATTCCTGTGTATGTAGAGGGTTACATTATATGTTTCTCTCTCTCTCTCTCTCTCTCTCTCTCTCTCTTGCTTTCATTCGGTCCTATGTGGTCGTCTCAAGGTCTCTGTATGGACGTTTTAATACGTCTCTCCGTCTGATGTCCATTGAGATCAATAAAACACTGCATTCAAGTAAATCTTAGGCTCACTCTTTCACACACACGTGTGCGTGCACACACTTAATTGTTTTGTGTCCTTCAGTCTCAGTCATTGCTTCTGTCTCGGTTTCTGTACCGTTCTACGTCTTGCAAACATTCACAGTCACTACATGCATGAGAAAATGTTCATAGCCTTGAACAGCTATGATTATAAAAAAAAAGCCCATTGCTAGCTGAAAATCCTTTGGCAGTTTGTCATTTGACGTGTGAAAATGTGTGAAACTTGAATATGTGAAGCACATTAAAGCCAATCATCATCCAACGAACCAAACAGCACAAACTAGTGGTCATGCAGAGCAACAAGATCCCAATGGGAATTAGATTTGCCAAATGTATATTCTACACAGTCCATTTGTGTGTCAAGCTTATTACACATTGTCTATGCTCTTGGGTTGGACATACAGTGAATATCAAGGGATATCATTTAGGCACACGTGAACCCAACACACACACACACACACACACACACACACACAATCATACTGCACGAGACACATTCCTAAACCCATAATGCACTCCAATATAAATCTTCCTCTATCCACGAAAACACACTCTCTGCTTTTTGTGCTGTCTTGCTTCCCACACACACACACAGACACACACACACACTCGCACACACACACACACACACACACACACACACAAATTTCCTTTTCCTGGATTTAATATACCCAGAAGTGACTAGCCACAATCTTTGAATCAAAACATTATTTCTGGCCCCCCATAAAAGCCTGAGCAAATCCCTTTTTTTTTTAAAGAATTTTTTCACTTGTCCTTCTGGGAACCTTTAAGCATTTATGTGGAGTGTTTTTTTATATATATATTATTTTATTTTATATCAGAAAGGCTCCTAAGTAGAACCCTTTTAGGATGCCGAGAATGCTTATACGCTACGAAGTATCCCTTGAAGGACCCTTTTTGCAAAAGTGTACACAACAGCCAGGAAAATGTCACTAAAACAGACACACGATGTTCAGTATAAGTGTGTATCTCAACCCTGTAACACAGTAAATCTGCTTATATTGCAATATTCGAGATGTGCTTAGTGATTCTGGTGCTAATTTGTTGATGTGGTTTTGTTATTCCTGTGGGAAGTTAGCAGTTTTGTGCGGCACTGAAATCACAGTAGGACGTTGTCAGCACACTTACAATGGCATTCAGTAGCAGTGTCAGTGATCTCAAACATAAAGGAAAATACCACAGTTTCTCTATTAGCTCGTAAAAAGCAAAAGGGCAAGAGCTACTTTTCTGAGTCCCCACTTTCAATGTCATATGTCATCATTAATGACAAATCCAGCATTGTAGTAGTGGAGCAAAGACTGGACTCAAAGGTTACACTAGCGCTCAGCTCAGCTGGTTGGTGATCTATGAGATGACGAGAACGTTGGTGTTGATGGTATTAGTGTAAAAGTTGAAGGTGAAGTAGCTGATCTGTTTGAGAAGAGCGTACAGGTGAGAGAGCTAGACAGACTAAAAGACTAAAGCGCCGCTGCATCACTCTCTTAGTCGGAGATGAAGCGAGACACCACTACCATCACATAGTCATCGTCACGTACCGTCACGGATTTCGAAATGAAAACAGACCGACGCGATGATGAAAGAAGTAATGAAACTTTATTGCAGATGAATGACATCTTAATTCTAAAGATTAATATGCAAGTATCCTTTGCATAAGCAGCATTATAATTGCAGTACTTGTATCTGAATTATATATCAGTCTCCCGAACTGCATAGTAGATAGAATTTGATGCATAAATATCGCAGCAGACGTTTTACCCAACACTTAAGTTTCATTACATTTAATTCACAGGTTTTGCTATACTGCACTCTAAATCCTAGCTTTTTCGAACTGCTATTTGTATATTTCTGAAAACACAGGAACACAAGTGAAGGAAATGGAATGCAGAGTGAGTTGTGGAGTTAGAATATGGCCAGCCGTGCATACATAATACATACTGTGTGTCAGGATGGTGACATGATTGCACTGCAAGAGTCATTCTGACTAAAGTAGCACACTCAAAGTTTCCTTACTCACTTTTATTCATTTTAACACTGGTAGTCCATTTACACCAGCCATCCCTGGTTATACCGGGGTGTTTATCACAGATTTCTGTCATTTCTCTGGGTTATTCTGAGCTCACTAATAATAGCTGTAACGTGCTGTTTCTCATTTTGTTCACTTTCATGATATGAACATATAGCACTAGCAAGACTAGCATTCAGTGGAAGGAGATCTTGGGGTACAGGATAGGCATTAATCAGAGTCAAGACCAGCTATGATACTCACGAGTAACATATTCTCTGGTGTAACTGTTTTCTCTTCCTGCATTCCAATCATGGTGGCTTGGACACACTGATATTAACTAATAACCTGCTAGCTTTCTTTTGAACATGCACTCACCACTCACTTTAATAGGAACACCTGTACATCTGCTCATTTATGCAGTTATCCAATCGTACAGTCAAATGGCAGCAGCACAATGCAGAAATTCATGCAGGTACATGTTAAGAACTTCAGTTAATGTTGACATCAGACAGCAGAATTGGGGAAAAAATGTGATCTCTGTGACTTTAACCGTGGCATGGATGTCAGTACCAAATGGGCTGGTTTGAGTATGTCAGAAACTGCTGATCTCCTTGGCTTTTTACACACAACAGTCTCTAGAGTTTACACAGAATGGTGCAAAAAAAAAAAAAAAAAAAAGCATCTTGTGGGCTGAGAATCTGCAGGCTTGTAGATGCAGAAGCTGCAGGCTGCACCTTGTTGATGAGGGAGATCAGAGGAGAATGACCTGACTGGTCTGAGCTGACAGGAAGTCTGTAGTAACTCAAATAAGCACTCTTTACAACCGCGGTGAGCAGAAAAGCATCTCTGAATACACAACATATCAAACTTTGAGGTGGATGGGCTACAACAGCAGAAGGCCACATCAAGTTCTACTCATGTCTGCCAAGAACAGGAATCATGAGATGAGCACAGATTCCCCAAAACTGGATGGCTGAAGACTCGGAAAAGACTTTTTTTTTTTTTTTTTTTAAATTGTAGTAATCTTCAGTTGTCCAGTTTGGGTGAGTCTGTGCCCCTGATAGCCGATTCTTGTTCTTGACTCCTGCTGTAGCCCATCCACCTTAAGGTTCCATGTTTTTGTGCATGCTGAGATGCTTTTCTGCTCACCACAGTTGTAAAGAGTGATTATATGAGTTACCATATCCTTCCTGACAGCCTGAACCAAGCTGTGGATTTTCCTCTGGCCTCTCTCATCAACAAGGTGTTTCAGCTTGCAAACTCTCCTCTCACAGTATGTTTTTTTGCATCATTCTGTGTAAACTCTAGAGACTGTTGTGTGTGAAAATCCCAGGAGATCAGCAGTTTCTGGAATATTCAGAACGACCCATCTGGTACCAACAACCATGCCACAGTTGAAGTCACAGAGATCACACTTTTTCTTCATTCTGATGTTTGATGTGGCCCATATCTGCTTGTTTTTTTTTTTTTTGCATTGTACTGCGGCTACATAATAGTTAGATAACTGCATGAATGTGTAGTTGTACAGGTGTTCCAAATAAAGTGGACAGTGAGTGTATGTGCTAGCTGTGCTATTTGGTAAATGTAGAATGTTGACCAAATTTGCAAGGTTGGGGGGGAGATATATAGATTTCCTTTAAGCGGGTCATTGATTAGGGGCATTACATTGTGACTTTAGTGCCATTGTCTGGAATGGAGAGCCATAAAAATGGTTTATATGCTTTTAAATGCACAGGTCCTACATCAATGTTGGTGAGCTCAAGCACTAGCATACCTGTTTGAATTAAGTTTATTTACAGCCAACATTTTTCAACCTGACATCCATTCCCTAGGGACTTCATTTGAGCAAAGGTGGCCAGAAATTGCTTGGTTTTGTTTGCCCTAGATCTTTGCCTCTGGATATGTGTCTGCATCTAATTATTTCTTGGGATGCACACATACAGAATCCGCCTCTGATTGTGTGCATGCATGCATCGATTTCTGATACAAAGGACTAAAGTATCTGATGTAGTCCGACATTTAGCGGAAAAATCCACAATGAATGACTATGATAAATACGTGAGCTTCAATTGTACAAAAACATTGAAGCTTCTTTTATTGACAGACTGGTCTACTTTCACTTTGGCTAATTGTTTCCTACATTACCCATGCTGTTAGAGTGTCCCGTTGTACCAGCGGGACACTCTTCATCTGTATACAAAGAATTCCAGAGCTTTAACTTTCATGCTAATACTGCTGTCAACACCATCAAGCCCGTCATCTCTAACTAGCCGATCCGAGTCTGCGCAACTCCTATAGCTATATTGCATTTTGGAGCTCTGAGTCCAATGTTTGCTATTTCCACTCCTTAAATTTCTCATTCATAGAAAGTTGAATGTCTCTAGAAGTGAGAAAAAAAAGATTTTGCTAACACTGAAACCGCTGACCACTTATTTTTGTGATTGGTACACTTTTTTTTCTCCTACTAGATGTCATTGTAACTGCCCCATGTGACTTCAGCACAGCACAACTGCTAACTTTTCATGGGAATAATAAAAAAAAAATACAGCACCATAATCGCTAAGCACATTACAAATATTTCAAAATAAACATATTCAGTGTATTTCAGGGTGGAGTTTTCCTTTAAAGAGCAAATGGAGAGTTTTATGGAATACAGCTACGTCATCACTGGTGGATCCAACACCTAAAGCAGCTTAGAATACATCCCAGCATGCAAGCTATATGCAACTAAGCTGTATGCATATAGAAGGCTTTTCTGAATATACTCTGTGTTACGGTATTCCGCTGGTTTTAACACGCCACTTTGACCTTCCATTCACAACTCAATAGCGCATACCATGTATGTCACACGTGGCCACTTGTCGCACTTGGGGATGAGGGTATAACGTCAGAACGTACCTGCTCTTGCTAGAACATCACAATTTCCTATTTTCAACAAGCAAAATTTCTTTAGAGATTTGTTCAGACTGATTTCTTTCAACTGTGTACATCTTGCTATGTAACGCCCTAACTAGCTAACATTTTAAATAGCTAGCTTGTCAATTAGTTAGTGTGCCAGTCAGGCAGCTAACAAGTACAATTTTTTTAGAGATTTCTCCTGGTTGAGTTCTGCTCCTGAAGTAATCAGGTTGAATCAGTTTCTCAGGCCTTTAGTGGTTAACAAATGCCATTAGTGGTATACTGATGTAGAATAACAGGGATAACACTGAATGACAGGAATTCCTAGAGGAAATGGTTCATTGGTGCCTTTTCATTGTAGGCGCATTGAAAAGATTTACTATTCATTCAGATTAAATGAAAAAAAAAAAAAGATAAATCCTGTGTTCAAAAGTGAAAAGGTATAAAATTCTGGGTTCATTTAACACTATATTGATGAATTTTGATTAGCATTTGTCCACTTTAACTTACCTAGTTGAGGTTCTCATGGATTGATGGTGTAATGAGAAAGTGATTCAGTGTTTTAGAGGGTGTGTGTGTTTAAGATACTATTAATCTTTCAGGAGAATCCAGTGGAGTCTGTCTTTCATTCGCCCGGCATGAGGCAGCATGTGTTTACTCTCGATATAGCACAGGTAAGCAGAGCAGATACACATATTTATGCTGCATTCAAGTTTTCTTTGCACATGTCCACACAACAAGTCCTCAAACCCTCTCTTATTCTTGGAGGCAAACTTTCTCTGAGGAAAGTTTTTCTATTCTGAGCGTGTGAAATATTGTATTACCACAAAATCTCTCAGGGTGTGTATGCTTGTGCGTGTGTATGCTCATAAAGATGTCTCAGATATAGAGAGAGAGTTTTTAGAGCATACTCTGATACATTATTGAAGGCTACTCAGAGACGCATCCTACTCTTTCTGGCAGTCGGACGACGTAGTATGCTAAAAATATACATTTACCTCATCTGCTTCAGTCCACGCCTTTAATTCTCCACTTTTCTTTCTATTCTGCATGCTCCTTTTTTTTTGAAAAGATGACAATCAAAACACCTCTTACATTACCTCATTATCATGCTGATGTACCAGCATGTGGCATAGCGTGACAAGAAAACCTGACACATAGTCACGTAGTCATAACATTAACAACGACAAAAGACAAAGAAAGCTTAATTTCTTGTTTTATTATGTAGCTTAAAATACATTATACTTTCAGAAAACAAGCTACTAAACTGTAAACTTACCTGCAGGACCTGGGAAAGTGAAATTTTAAACTAATTTATGGTATAAAATTGGTTCAGAGGTTAACAGACTCTAACTTGCTGGAGATGCAAGGCCTTCTCAATAAAAGGTCCGGTTGCGTGTGGTGCCCCACTGGAAAGCTAGTCACCATGGATGCGTCTTCACTGGCTGAGGGTAGTATGGTGCCATGGGAGCACAGGGGACTTATGGACTCTTGGTGTGAGATCAGAAAATATCAAACAACTAGACATGAAGGTAGTCCATCTGGCCTTAAAGGTGTCCTTTAACCAGTTCTGAGACAACGTCATGACATTCAGTCATCAAGATGGCCATACAGCCCACTGAGACAAGTACCCCTTGTTGCCTTTATTGTTGATTCTTCCCATACCACACAGAATTCAAAAGCTAAGCCACAGTCCCTGAGATGTGTTAGTGGGTTTTACCCGAAAGTGCAGAATGAGGACTGTGCCCTAGCAGTCTGGGAAACGCCTATGAAGATAAACGCCCTAGTCCACAGGCCTTGTCTGATCTTGTATGGAAGGTGTTCAGTGAGTGGTATGCACCTCATTGACGTTATGACCTTTCTGAAACAGGCAGAGCACCTCCATCCACCACAATCCCCAAGAGCTTGACATAGGATCCCCACTCCGTTTGTTGGAGTCCCTTAAGGCTCCAAACTGAGTAAAGCTAAGCCTGTGAAAATAATTGCCCTAGTCCACAGGCCTTGCATGATCTTGGGTGGAAGGTGTTCAACGAATGGTGTGAACCTCATTGACTGAATTCGAAGCACGGCCCAATTCCCAGAATATTAATTTTCTTCAGGGATTGTTGAACAATACCAAGTCCCTATTTACATTAAAGGTGTATGTGGCAGCCATTGCAGTGCGTTACAGCACCATGGATAGCATCTCTCTGGGGGCTCATAATCTTGCTATGACCTTCTGAAAGGGGCAAAACACCTACACCTACATGCCACATTAGGAGGAGTGTTTCACTGTCATGACCAGTACTGAGAGACATGTCCCTCCATGAAGGATGCACTGCATCATCTTGCAATTTCTCCAGGTTCTGTAATGTTAGCATTGCTCCTCCCAGTGACGTGAGTGCAGCAGTCATCTCTGAACACGTTTCCAGTTAGCGTTGGTTCCTCAAGACCTTGTAGCATGCAATATACAGGTTCTTGCTTCCTTGGAGAGATGAAATATTATTCTAGCTACATATGTACCTGTGCTTCCATGAGCTAGATAAGAGCTAGGGTTCCTTGTTATTTGGACCCAGTGCCAACCCATTAATAGCTCAGTTCTGTGAAGGTGCCTGCAAGTTAGCTCACAGTTTTATCAGACTAGCTATAATGTATAAGAACCAGATTTACTGTAAGCAGTGCTGCCCTCTACTGATCATAAATGCTTTAACACACCGCCAGTCATAGTTTTTTTCTTTTCTTTTCTTTTTTTTTATCATTCACTCCCTTTTAAATACTTACTAATAATACTTGGTCCTTTTGGTCCCTGTCAGATCCTGTAGTTCAGTGACACAGCATGAAAAAGGTAAGAGCTGAAGCCCCCCATGCACACCCTTTTTATGTTTTCTGTTTTGCCTTTTTATTGCAAATGGAAAATTAGAACTGTCCCTGTGTGTGTGCATGTGTCTAATAATTAAATGCTTTATCCCGTATCCCGTGTAGAAAGTTTTATTACTAGGTTGTCAGACTTTTTTTTAAAAAGCCGCTTATGCTAAAGAGTCTAATTGTAACTTCTTAATTGTCATTAACATTTTAGTTTAATACTGTGTGGTGTTCAAAGTTGAGTAATTTTGTGTAGTACCCATAATGTGCTGGGAGTATATGATACGTGGCCCAGATGGCAATAATAATCTGGCTGCTTTGATGATTGCAAAAGGTCATCCAGATCATTTTCCCTGCTTCTTCACTGAAAATACACAGGAAACTAGCTTTTGTTTCTATTCTAGTCCTGTCTCCTTCCCTGTCCTACAATTGGATGATTAACCTAATGTGTTCACCTGTTCTGTGTTTTATAACTGCATGTATATTTCTATGTATTATAACACCATGGATTTAAAGCATATAACTTGAACATCTATTTCAATCCCCTTAACTGCCAAGGGTAATGTATTTTGTATTTGGACATTCATCTATACAGGTTCCAAGGAGTTTCATTTTTTTCACACAGTCTAGGTGGCTTCACCTGTGTTAACTCGATATTAGTCACCATTATGTTGAACGGCACAATAATCTTCATTTCTTCCACTGACTTGCTTTATTCCTTGGTGCTATCGTCTCCAGCCAGTGTGGAATATTTAGTGGATCTGGTGGAAAATCCTTGACATATCCACACACTCTTAATTTGCTGAACCTGCTATTTTTATCTTTGTTTTGGAGTATATATATATATATATATATATATATATATATATATATATATACACACACACACACACACCCCGGTGTATCAGCAGATTTTGAACTCGCTGTGAGGTATC
>CM074943.1:10256099-10279988 GCA_037576815.1 Pangasius larnaudii | reverse complement strand
TGTGTGTGTGTGTCTGTGTGGAGCATGCAAGACTGAACGTGTTGGTTCTGTATTCATTGTGTTTTGTTCCAGTTGTACTGAAGCTAGCGTTGGTGGTTAGCATGGACTCCATTTCCATATGTGTGATAAACAGTAAAAGCAGTATTTTGCTGTAACCTACAGAGGCAGAATATAACAAAAATAAATAAATAAATAAATAAAAAAAAGGAAAAAAGAGGATGGTGACTTTTAAAAAAATATTGCTGCCTTCAGAGGTCCAATGAAATCCTTAATTACAAATGTAATTATTATTATTATTATTATTATTATTATTGTTGTTGTTGTTGTTGTTGTTGTTGTCATTGTTATTATTTGTTTATTAATTAATTAATTAATTAAATAATTTATTTATTTGCTTGCACCCCTGTTTGGAAGACCATTGATATTTAGGTAGTGCTATTAATACTTCACATAAGGTTCCATAAAACTAACACAAACAAGCAGCTTTACATTAATTTAGATCCCTAAAGATCAAGCCAGAGTTGGCATGAAAAAGAGCGAGGAAAAACTCCCTGAGGAAGAAAAAAGTGGGAATGGGACATGAGATTATAAATCAATACACTTCTACAACTGTACACTATAAAGACAAAGAGTACTGAGTGTGTTGAACGGATGTATAGGATGAGCATCATAGTGTTAATGATTACAGCAGCAGTTTTTAGGTACAAGTTTACAGTATCCAGGTGAAGCAAGGGTGAGACTTAAACCGGTTTTGGGAAGAGCAATCTTTAGGGTATCCTTGCGGGAACATCCACACCAGCAGAGAGTGAGTCCAAAGTGCAGAAGATGTATGAGGCACCAGTGTCCACTTCTTGTTTACTGTGGTGGTAGCACCAATCGTACATTTTTACAGATTAAAGGTTAACCCCATGCACTTTTCCTGGTAAAACACTAAAGGGACAAAAGACGTCCCCAAAAGACGTGACAAAGGACCACTTGGTATCTTGATTTCTGAGAAGGTACATTCATACGTTACATACATAAGAAATAACACTGAATAACAACTTAAAAACAAACCGTAATTGCACAAGATGTTTTTCTGTCATTCGTTGATGATGGAGCAATATTAATGTAAAAGCTGGATGATAGCAAGCTTTCTGAATTCACATCTCAGAAATGGAACATCAATATAAATGTGGTTATAAGAATGTAAAATGTATGCAATGTGTGCTTCTTGCTTGGGACAGTACAGATAGATATCAATGAAGTTGGCCAAGAATTGCCTTATATACAAAAACGCTCCATTGTGTCCGTTTTCTCAATGAAAGCAGAGGGTAGTTAGTCATCTGATAGAGATACTAGTGGTGCGTACAACATCTGGCATCTGTTATGAACCTTGGAAGCTGAACAGATTCCAATGATTTCACTTGATTAGGAACAAGGAGATGTTTTTCCAAACTTCAGTTGCCCAGTTTTGGTGTGAGCCTATGTGAGCTTCCTGTTCTTCCCTGACAGCAGTGGAACCTGATGTAGCTCATCTGCCTCAAGGTTAGACGCGTTGTGTGTTCTGAGATGCTTTTCTGCACACCACGGTTGTAAAGAGTGGTTATACTGACTTACCGTAGCCTTCCCGTTTATTCTCCTCTGGCCTCTCTCATCAGTAAGGCTTTTGCACCTGCAGAACCAATACTCATTTGATGTTTTTTTGTTTGTTTGTTTGTTTATTTATTTCACACCATTCTATGTAAACTCTATACTCTATACCAGACTGTTGCGCAGAAAAACACCAGGAGATTTACTGAAATACTCACACCAGCCTGTCTGGCACCAGCAACCATGCCAAGTCACTGAGATCACATTTTTCCCCCAATGTTTGGTAAATATTAACTGAAGCTCTTGGCTTGGATCTGCATGAGTTTTTGCATTGCACTGCAGCCACCTGATTGGCTGATTGCATAATTGCATGAGGTGTTCCTAATAAAGTGACCGGTGAGTGTGAAATATCTAAAAAATATAAAACATATAAGGTTTTCTAACATGACAGAAAAAAAACAGGCTGAGCATTCTGTTGTTTCTGATGTATTAATAATAGAATAATAGTAAATATGAGCTGTCCAATAGGAACAGGTTTTGGTCAGTACATCACTCATCTCCTGGCTTATGTGCGCGTGTGCTTGTGTGTGTGTGTGTGTGTGTGTGTGTGTGTGTGTGTGTGTGTGTGTGTGTGTGCGCGCGCCCGCGAGACTCCCCGTCCGCACGCTCCGCTGCACACGCGCAGCATCTCAGCGAACAGAGGCAGCGCTCGCGCGTTTCAACGGAAACAGCGCGAGCACGGCGCTTTCTCTTATTTTATTTTATTTTATTTTTTAAAAAAAACAACAGCAACAGCAACAAAAAAAGCGCCAAAGCGTCGCCGTGTTCGCGTGAAAAGTGGCGACGTCGACGAGCGGAAAAGGAGCCGTTACAGGACTGAATGCCGCCGGTGATCTGGTTTCCTGAGGGATGCGAGCGCGAGACTGATGTGGGTCAGGTAGGAGATGCTAGTGCTAGCACGCTATTTAAACCGTTAACGGGGAGACTTGGTGAGGGGGGGGGGGGATAGTTTCACGGCGGAGCCTGTGGTGAATTTTTATTTGTTTGTTTATTTATTTATTTATTTATTTGTAGTATTGTTAATTCGGGTGTAGTCGGTTGTATTCGAGTGGTTGGGCTTCTCGGTGAATAGCCTAGCATTTCCACACTTTTGGCTCGTCAACCCAGCGTCTCTGTGCTTTAGCATTTAGCATTTCTTCTTTGTTTGTTTATTTATTTTTTTCCTTTCCAAAATAATCTTAGTCGCTGAGAAAGAAGGTACTGGAAGAAATTTGGCTTCAGTTAACTCTAGCTGTCTATAAATATATTATATAAATGTACATCTTTCATAACTTCAATATTTAATATATATCCCTCACCTGAGAACATGAATACAGTATAATATATTTATATAAAGTAATTTAAGATACATAATTGAACTCCATTAACTGTAAAACAAATTCCATACACCCCAGGATAGATTTATTAATGCACACAATCCAACACTGTCCAAAAATCTGTCTTCATAAAAAATAAAAAAATATTACTGTACACATTCGAATAATTAATCTCATTATTTAAATGTGTACAGTAATATTTTTTATGGAGACAGATTTTTTTCCCTGAACTTAAAACTCACAGAACACATTTCTATAAAATTGTCATCAGATTCAGATAAACAAAACACCATGAAGTGGATTATTTTTCTCATAACGTCTCATCCTGGAGTGATTTATTCCTTTTATACCACAGCAAATTTGCCAGCGATTGCTTTTTTTTTTTCTTCCATTTATTAATGAGCAACATGTCATACTTTTCAAGAATTTATGATTACACTTAATTAAGACACCTTTCATGTTACAGAGAAACCAGAAAGTTCTGAATATGTGGATTGGAGACTCCTTCCATAAATGTTAAATGAATGTCTGCTTACAGAAACCTTCACCATATCAATGATTATACATTTTTCAGTGTCGTTTTCTTAATCTGTTTATTATTAGGCTTGGATTGTGTGGCGCGTCCGCCATACAAGTCGCTGTGAACGAGCCAGTTACTATAGAAACAATAACGTAAAAGAACAAGCGCATTAACGTAAACCTGCGATTTGAATTAAAGCCGGGACTACTGTCAGGGCTGCAGTTAAAATTAATCACCACCATCAGATTAGAGAATTCAGCAGCTCTGTGGTATAAGAACTGAAATAACTTTTATAATATCAGGTCGCGATTTTTCCACAGTGTTAACTAAATTACCAAAATCGCAGACCCCCTGGATATGCTCCCGGATCCAGCTCTGACTCCCACAGGCCTTTGTTACTGCAATAAAACCGATACCTTAATAATAAAGGTTAGCTATAGGCAGATAGTTAGGGTCTAAATTATCGAATTGTAGTATAAACTAAAATGTGGGCCCCCACGAGAATACTTTACCATCCATTTTCGGTTGCGGGGACGCTGGAGCCTATCCCAGGGGACTCGGGGTACAAGGCAGGGGACACCCTGGATGGTGTGCCAACCCATTTCAGGGCACAATCGCACACGCATTCACACGCCCATTCAGGCACTACCGGCAATTGGGAATGCCAGTCAGCCTACAACGCATGTCTTTGGACTGGGGCAGGAAACCGGAGTACCCGGAGGAAACCCCCGAAGCACGGGGAGAAAATGCAAACTTCGCACACACAGGGTGGAGGCGGGATTCAAACCCCCCAACCACGGAGGTGCGAGGCCAAGAATACTCCCCAGAAGCCTTTAGTATTTTGTGTAAAGTCATTTATGCTCGTTTGCATTCCAGCAGGTGCCAATATTTATAGTAAAATGTCAGAACATCAGACATTCCTGAGATTGAGCACAGGCTGCCAGTTAAGGTAACTAGAGAGTTCCTAAGAACAGCAAACCTGTTGGTGTGTGTCTGTGTGTGTTTGGGCTCACATTGGATTTGCAGAGGTGGAATTGGCCCCGAGTCTCCATCAAAAGTGTCCGATGAGAGCGAAGTGCAAAGGAGAGAGGGAGAAGGAGAGAAAAAAAAAAGTTTTAAATAATGCATCTCTTTTGTATTAATCATAGCCCTGGACTCTTGGCTCACTCTGAGAACACGCATGTAATGGTTGCACGTCTATGAAGCATGCGGCCAAAGCTTCAGCAGCATCTGCTTCTGCATAAATAATGCACACAAGCCAGGAGCAGCTTTATGCTTATAGTGCATTTGTACACATTCCTGAGATGCGATTTATAGAAGCAGGATGAGGTTTACACTAAACTGTGTGCATGGGTTGTGGTATATGTATTTAGCAGAGAGCTATTAAGAGGGAACTTAGTGTTTGAGAAGCTGTACTTTAGTTAGTTAATTAATTAATTAAGCCTATCCCGGGAACACTGGTCTTGTGGTTGGGAATACATCCTGGATGGGATGCAGGGCACCATGCGCACACACACAAACAGATTAGCAAAGCCTGTTCACCTAACTGCAGACTTTTGGGAGGTGGGAAGAAACCAGAGAACCCTGAGCATGTCAGCATAGACACAGGAAGAACAGCATTTTAGTTAACCGAGCTTAGGATTGAACAGGGGACCCTGGAGGTGTAAGGCAGCAATGCTACCCACTGCAGCACCCTACCATGTTGCAACACCACAGCACCCTAAAGAAGATATTTTCCCCCCATTTTCTCCCCAGTTTCATTCATCACCTGCCAATTCCTGCCCACCAGCCAGCTCTCCCGTATCAACAGCTACCATCGCGGAGGGTGAAAGCTAATACATGTCCCCTCAGAGACATATGAAGCCAACCACTATCCGCCCTCTTCCACATACATGAGCCCCCAGACACCCGTGCTTGGCTGTGACTGACGGGAGAGAGCAATACCACCCAGAGAGCACTGGTAGTTTTGCCCCCTTGGCTCCTGGTCGTGGATGGCTGTGGCATCATTGGGATTTAAACTCAGGATATCTCAACAATAGTGTTAACACACTTCTGCTGTGCCACACGAGAACAAAGAAAATAATTTTTTTTTTTTTTCAGAATTCTGCATAATTGAGAAGTTGTTACAGGTCATGTTTATTTAGCCTTATTATGGTACAAATGACAGAGTATGAGGACATCATTATTAATTCCAGAATGTTCCTGAGCTGCATCACTACAAACTATAAAATAGGCTTCAGACAAAGAGGCAGCAGGGAGAGAGAGAGAGAGAGAGAGAGAGAGAGAGAGAGAGAGACTGATCCGGTCAGTGCAGAAGCCGAACAGCCGTGGGCGAATGAAAATTAGTGGTGTTGGTGCAGGATATGTCCTCTCATGCCAAACCAAAATTGAATGTCTACACCTACAGTTCTCAATCCCACTAACCATGCTGTGTATCACAACCTTTTATTTTTTTTTTCTGTATGAAATAAAACGAAAGAGACCAGCAAGACCAGAGGGACCTCATGTTAATAGAGACCGTGACCTGGACTAATGGTAGATCATTTTGGTTTCCAGCAATCAATATTCTACATTCTGATGTGATTCTTTTTTTTTTTTTTTTGTCTATTATTGCCTTATCCTGACTGATAGCCAAGCAGCCGAACGCAGCCTACAGCCTGTTGTATGTTGTATGATGTAGATTGCCTGCGTTGTAGATTAGGCAGACTCGGTATTAGAGAAACAAACCAGCTCTTTGGTATTAACTATAGAAGTGGTCTCTTGGCACACGGAGAATGCACACGTCCAGGTTGCACATTTATACACCAGGTGGCCGAGGCTTCAGTGCCATATGGTTCTGCTTCAGTAATGACATATCACAGTAGCCATTTTGAGCTTACAATGCATGCACTTTTTCTTGTACTCTTTTAAATGTGCAACAGAGTGCTATTTAAACTGAACCTTATGCTCATGAGGCTTATATTGTGTTTTATTGTGTGTGTGTGGCTTATAATGCTTTCCTCCAGAATTACAGATGCTTTGGCATGTTGTGATAAATTTGTGTTAGGTTACACTATATAACAATGCTGGTATTATAAAAGGCTTGGTCATAAGAAGTGACATATCACTGCTGCTAGGATTTTTTTTTTTTTAATACATGAATGTTAAAATGAACGTGTCATTTTCTTAACAACCATTTGGGTATGGCATGCCAAATAACATATACTGTAGAAGCATAAATCAATAAGCCACAAGAGGATGTGCATTTACAGTGATTTTTATCATGGGTTAAGTGCAATGTTAGACAAGACATGATTTGGATTCAGAGTTGTTGACTGGGGAGGCCACTTCATGTTCGTGGAACCAGATTGAAATGCCTTATAGCGACTTGCGCATTATCATGCTGGAAGTAGCCATTAGAAGTTGGCATATTGTAGACATTAAGGGATGCACATTGTCAGCAACAATACTCAGACAGGCTGTGGCATATAAATGAGGCTGGATTGGTATTAAGGAGCGCAGTATGTTCCAGGAATACATTCCCCACACCATTACACCACCACCACCACCATCCTGAATGGGTGACACAAGGCAGGTTGGAGCCCTGCCTGATCCATTCAATGTCAGTGATTCTGTGCCCACTGGAGCCTCGAATTCCTGTTCTTGGCTAACAGGAGTGGAACCTTATGTGGTCTTCTGCTGTTGTAGCCAGTCTGCTCCAAGGTTCAACGTGTTGTTTATTCTGAGATGCTTTCTGCTCACCACAGTGGTAAAGAGTGCTTATTTGAGTTAGCCTAGCCTTCCTGTCAGCTTGAACCGGTCTGGCCATTCTCCTCTGAATAATCTCATCAACTCTGGAGACATGTTGTGAGTCACTGAGATCACATTTTTCCACATTTTGATGTTTGACCTGAACAGGAAGTTATTGACTTTTATCTGCACGAGTTTATGCAATACATTGCTGCCACATGATTGGCTGACTGGATAATTGCATGAATGTGCAGGTGTACAGCTATTGGCTAGCATTGCTTTGCTCCACAGAGAGCACAGTCGAATTGCATAGCAATAGCAATGAAATTGCTGTGAATTCAACTACAGAACTCAGTTGTTTTTTAAATTCAAGCCACACAGTGAAGGAAGGTTCTTCATACCCCACAATCATACCTCCGTAGCAGTGTTTTTCTGTCACCATAATGGATGTTTCAGCACAGTTTCATTTCATATAATTTCCATTCATTAGAGCACCAGATTTTTATTTCATCAAGCAATTGTCAAACCCGTCATCAGTTTACCTGATCTGAGAGAGAAAACACAAGACGGCGCTTTCTCAGCAAAGAGCAGCACCGGCTTTTATAATGTGTAAATTCCTGTAGAAGGTACCATTTGTCAGTAAGTTTTTGTCAATGATCAGTTTTTGTACATGATCAGTACATTTTCTTGAATCATCTCTTGTTTTGTTTAACCCAGGTTATGGTCTCATTTCTGTGAAATGTTAATCCTTGCCATGAAAAGAAATGCTGGAAGAGTGGATTGTATTGTCATGGGTGCTGTTCAGAGTCGCTGATCTGAGTGAGCCAGGCTTAGATCAGCACGAGAGAGCTCGTTTTCCCGGGAGCGTTATCATGCCGATTTATCACTGACTCCTTGTTCAGCTGTAATTAGGACAACCGCTTCAATTGTGCTGATGACTCTTGACCGTATGATTATGAATATTTCATACCAATACAATTTTTCACTTTGAGAAACTGCTTTGAAAATTAGGTTACATCTAAACCGCTACTTATTTTCCCTCCAATTACATTGTTGTAACTCGAGGACAATAAATTATTTTAGCTAATAACTCTAACCATTGGATGCTTTGTTAGGATATTGTACCTGATTCTCGATTCTGATTGGTTAGAAGATTAATTTCCTACAAAAGCAGGTCAGGCAGTAATGACTCTGCTTGACACGTCAAGCCACCATTGATTATTTTCTTATAAAATCATCCCCCCCCCCCCACAATTGTTTTATTCCTCGCTCATCATTCAGAAAGTGACTCTCAATCTCTGGCAACAGGATGTGTAACATCCTTCATCTAAAATGTAATAAAACACTCAAGGTAAACCTATAGCAGCAGATAACTCATTTTAGAGAAGGAAGTCCATTATGTGAAACCTCTTCCAGAAAGTTTACAGACAGTGTATTTCCTGCAAAACCACTAGACAAAGTCAGCACACTGATATTGTGTGACTGTCTAGACAAGTAATCCTCACAGGGCAGGCAAGCTGTATTCCACAATGCCATTCATCACTGATGGATGCAACAGCACGAAAAAAATGTATTATAATTCTTGTACATTTTGGAATAAGGAACAAATTCAAACCCAGACACATTCCTTCTGATATTCATTAACTAAGGCAATTATGATTTGAATTAAGCAGTCCGTAGCTTTAAGGGATTTCGTAGGGGTGTAAGGATCCAGTGTAGCATATTGTATTGTTTGATACATGGCTCTTAGTTCGATACATTGATACATACAGCAGGAAATGATGGATCATAGTCGACTTTTCAGGGGGCATGCACATGAGCACATGTGAAGAGTGCAGAATCATGTTGTCTCCTTAAACGACAGGTATCACAAATTAGAATTAATTCATCATGACATTAAATCATGACATGATGTCATATCACGATACTTTTTTTTTTACAGTACACGATATATACACCGATCAGCCATAACATTAAACCCGCCTGCCTAATATTGTGTTGGTGACCCTTGTGCCGCCAAAACAGCTCTGACCCGTCGAGGCACGGACTCCACAAGATCTCTGAAGCTGTGCTGTGGTATCTGGCACCAAGATGTTAGCAGCAGATCCTTTAAGTCCTGTAAGTTGCGAGGTTGGGCCTCCATGGATCGGACTTGAGATCTGGGGAATTTGGAGGCCAATCAACACCTTGAACTCTTTGCCATGTTCAAATTCCTTAACAATTTTTGCAGTGTGGCAGGGCGCATTATTCTGCTGATTCATCCACATGAATGCCGGGACCCAAGGTTTCCCAGCAGAACATTGCATAGAGCATCACACAGCTTGCCTTGCATCCTGGTGCCATCTCTTCCCCAGGTCACCTTCAACAGACCAGGCCACCTTTTTCCATTGCTCCATGTAGTGGAGTCAGCATGGCAGTGCAGTGGACAGGAGTCAGTCACTCTGACTGGTCTGAAGCTAAGCAGAGCCGAACGCAGCGAGCTGTGTGTTCTGAGATCTGAGATCACAGATCTTCTCTTCTGTGGGATCAGACCAGATGGGCTAGCCTTCACTATCCACATGCATCAGTGAGCCTTGGGCACCGGTTCACTGGTTGTCCTTCCTTGGCTTTCCTTCCTAGGTACTTAGTATAAGTACTAACAACTGCATACCTTGAACACCCCACAAGAGCTGCCATTTTGGAGATGCCCTGA
Organism: Pangasius larnaudii; assembly: GCA_037576815.1. Taxonomy (NCBI): domain Eukaryota; kingdom Metazoa; phylum Chordata; class Actinopteri; order Siluriformes; family Pangasiidae; genus Pangasius; species Pangasius larnaudii. The sequence goes on along the minus strand of CM074943.1, from coordinate 10,270,099 downwards.
CCCAGTCATCTAGCCATCCCAATTTATTCTGTTAAAGTCACTCAGGTCCTTACACCCATTTACAGTTATGTCATTTGGCAGACGACTTACGATTGTCTCATTTATACAACTGTGCAGTCGAGGGTTAAGGGCCTTGCTCAAGGGCCCAGCAGTGGCAGCTTGGTGGTGCTGGGATTTGAACTCTCAACCTTCCGATCAGAGGTCCAACGTCCAACGTCTTGAAAAACCACCTTTCAGTGGTTTTAATGTTGTGACGGATTGGTGTATATAGCTTTATCATATCAGTGTCGTCATCTCCTCAGTGTTACAGAAGGGTGAAAAAAAAAAACTTGTGCACATCAACGTCATTGTCACAGTTACTGAGAACTAAGCCAACACCTTCTATTAACTGTAAGTTCAGGTTCCTTGTATAATGTTTGAGCTTTAAGTCGGACTTCACAGCCCTGTTAGTGTTGCTAGCTGGACCTACTTTTGTGCCGTCAGACCATGATGATGTATAAGGTATGAAACCCGCGGCAAATCTGACCCGAATGAATATTTTAGGCTTTCCAGGGTGACTCACAGGAACAAAAGCACTGTGTATACAGTGTTAGAGTATATTTCAACGACTACGTCAATAATGCTACTTCTTTAATTTTTAACCCCCCCAAAAAAGTTACATGCTGTAGCTTTAACGTTTCAGAAACTATTCTGCTAATCTCAAAGGTCATTGCGTTTGTACATGCTGAAGAGGACTTTCTTGGTGTAAACCCTGCAGTGTTGATGCAGTTTGTACTGCAGTGCTGTTAAGCCTGCAGAATTCAAAAATATACACTTCATTCCAAGTGATAAAGTGATAAACACTCCATTAAAGCAAAATGGAAGTCTTACACAATGTGCAGCTGACTATTTAAATATTTTCAGACTACAAAAGAACAGTTACATTTCATTACTGTCTGTTATTCACTGATTCAACAACAAGTGTAATGCTGCATGTTTACGACCTGGTACTAAAAACCGGAACCGGGGATCTCTTAATATGTCTCCATGATTACTTTGTTCAAAATTCTCCACTAACCCCACTATCCCAGTATTCCAAGCTCTACAGTCGTCATATTCCATGGGAATAAAAAGCCACAGGTACCTGCCAGAGTAATCATTTTACATGAACGCACCAATTGTTCAGCTTTTTTTTTTTGTTTTGGTGAGTTTAATAAGAAGACCTCTCCTTGAGTGTGGTCTTCTTATCCTTGAGTGTGGGCGTCTGTGGCGAAAACTGAAAACAAATTTTTTTTGTATCAGAGCACAGCACAGGGATGACAGTTTTAAAGGCTCTCTGTAGAGACCTTGAGAGATTGAATAGATTGAATAGATTTAAAAGATTTCTTCTTATCATTTAAGGTGAATACACAAGAAGGCATTTAATAGTAATAGTAAAGCTTTTTTTCTTCTTCTTTGTTTCCTCATCTTTTTTTTTCTTTTCTCCCTCACGCCGAAGACTCATTTTTCTGTAATCGTTCTTATCTCGTTTTGTCTTTTGTGTGCTTGTTTGTTGCAGTAGGCGTAGTTGTCGCATGTGTGGAAGGAACCCTATGATGTGGTGATTCATACTTGTCCAGTTCTTAACATCATGGTTTGCTGCGTTTTTGTATTTCCTGTAATGCAGAAAATCCCTTTATGTAACTGGGCTTAGTTTAGCTACTGAGCCTTCATACGGACACACACACACATACACACACACACTAACCTTAACCTCAATAACCAATAGGAAACGTTTTTGGCTCTATTCGTTGTTCCTCGTGGTGACCATCAAAATGTTCAGTATTGTTATCAGCACAAGCCTTGTAGTAGTGTGTGTATATACACACTAAAGCTTGTTCAGTAGCTCTGCCGTGCGTTAGACATCACATATAAGCCTGTGGATATTATGTCTACAGTATATTAATGCAGATGTGACATCATCTACAGCTTACGTTTCTGCTGAAAGCTACACTTTTCTGCTTTTTCAGTTGAAGAAGCGATCAGACCTGAATAAAATTCACCCAACGTTTCACTGAAGGGGAAAGGGAAGGTATCTAGGTGAGCTTGTGAATTCACAAGTCTTGGTTTTGTGACCCAAAACACAACTAGAGGGCGGGGCTGTGGTGCGCCGTTGAACATTTATACGGTTAGCACGGAGTTGTCTTGTTCAACCCGACATATGCTGCGTTTTTTTTTTTTTTTTTGTGGCAAGTGTCTTGTTAGCAGTGTGGGAATTAGTTGAGCAGGTTGAGCAATGCGCTATCACAGACCTGAACTTCATTTTTTTTTAAAACCCAGTGAGCATGTCATCTTGACAGAGCCAGGTGGATGCTGCAGGATTTCCAGAAAAGAAAAGAATTTCAGCTGCATCTGACACCCTGCAGTTTGACGTGCGGGGTGTATAGGTGTGTGTGTGTGTGTGTGTGTGTGTGTGTGTGTGTGTCTGTGTGTAGAAGAAAGCTTCACCGCATGAGTGTAGTGAGCAGCGGCGTCTCGCAGGTCTGCGTTATACACTCCACATTCACGCAGGCTTTTCTTTTTAATTAATTTATTTATTTAGTTTTTTTATGGAAGACAAAGGGGCTGTGTTTCCTGTGTCAGCGCCCACATCATGGGCATGTCAGTCCGAGTGTGTAGTGTGAAGACATAAACCGTCACAGGATCAGTGATTTGTCTCCAACGAACACGATCTCGTAACACATTCAGCGCTGTAGACTGTTTATTCAGACAGCCTAAGCTAGAGTGACATGTATTACCTCATGTCAAATATCTGAATCAGATTCAGTATCAAGGCTCCTCCCCTTTTTTTTTTTTTTTTTTTTTTGTCCCCACATTCATAAACACAAATAGCTTAATGCGGTAATGATGTCACTAACAGCAGCTCCATTGGTTTTTAACTGAAGCCTAATAGTGTTAGTGCCTGATAACGCTCTATCAGTAATTAGTATTGATTATTTCACTCCTTTTTCTGCCACATTTTTGGATGTCAGCTGAGCTACAGCTGTGCTGAGTCAGCACACAAGAACAACGCGTACACACACACACACACACACACACACACACACAGACACACACGACATCTCTCACACACATAATCACACACACAGCTCACGTATTGACTTTTGGCAGAACATAGAGGAACAGGAAATATCAGATGATCACAGCCATCTTTGTTCTGTGAAGATTAGATGTGTGCGCGCGCGCACACACACACACACACACACACACACACACACACACGCGCGCACACACACAGACTAAACACAAGGGCTGTGTTCCTTGAGAGTTTTCAATTCTGTACCAAATTATAAAAGCATCGACAGGTAACTCAAATTGCCATCTATGATTTTGACTTAATATAATAAATCTGATTTCTGACCTATTGTGTTTTTCTGTAGTAGATAATATTCACAAGTAGCGGATGCTCACTGAGCACTGTTCCTCTGCCGAGGGCTCACACAGGGTCATTTTTCCTCAATTCCCACATGTAACAACGTCTAAATCACAGCATAACATTCTGCAGCGTGTGTATCAGTGTTGATCCGAGCATACAGTGCCCCTCTGAGGACTTCTAGTGAAGAGCACAATATTATAGGCTTAAGCCAGAGGTGTCAAACTCAAACACTGCCCGGGCCACATCAGCATCTTTGTGAGCCCTCAAAGGACCATAAACTGAAGCTATTAAACTTCTGGCTAGGGTGTCTATTGCAGCCCATTGATCTGTCTGTTAAAAAGTAGTGAAGTTTAGCACACTGATTGGGAAGGGTCTAAGGAACATTCTGGAAAAAATTTGGGCCAAGCATTGCCAACCCTCTAGCACCACCACTGGGTCAAATTTTGGCCTTTTTCAGAAGAACGTTTATGGGCAACTTTTTGAAGTGACGTGTAGCCAAGTATGGTGACCCATACTCGGAATTTGTGCTCTGCATTTAACCCATCTAAGTGCGTGCGCACACACACACACACACACACATGGAGCAGTGGGCAGCCTTTTTTGCTGTGGCACCTGGGGGTTCAGTGCCTTGCTCAAGGGTCTCACCTCAGTCGTGGTATTGAGGGCGGAAGAGAGCGCTGGTCATTCACTCCCCCCACAATCCCTGCCGGACCTGAGACTCGAACCCACGACCTTGAGTTTCATCTTCTGGTTACAAGTCCAACTCGCTAACCATTAGGCCACAACTGCCCCCGAAATGTGTGTCCAAAATTTTGTCTAAAAAAAACTACTCCTATAAATTTTGTCTAATCATCACCATATTTGGCACATGTCATCTTCAGAGTAAGCCTCACAAAAGTTATCAAGAGAATTTTCAATATTCCAAACTGTTTGTTCGTAATGGGCCAACAAATCTGACCGCGAAGCCTCCAAACAGGAAGTGAGGCTGTATCTCAGCAACTGACACAAAACCTGGTAGGCATCTTCACGACCATGACCTGAGGCTGTGCAACAAATTTCGTGCCAGCACCACCTACCGGTCAAAAGTTACAATAACCTGCCTAAAATGCTTACATCTAACTGCCATTTATGCTACTTCTCCTCCAAATTTTGTCCAATCGTCACCAAATTTGGCTCACATCATCTTGAGACATGTTTGAACAAACGTTATCAAAGAATATTGATATTCAAACCGTTCTCCTGTAACACGCTGGCAAAGGCAAAAAAAAAAAAACAGGATGTGAGGGTGTATCTAAATTCACAGTTCTTTTTTCCTATAATTCTCTGGAGTATGCTGAAGTGAACAAACACCAACATCTGAAATTCAAGTGTACTTCCTGTCGACCATTTTGTTAAAAACATGTTTTTTTGCTACTCCTTCTACAAATTATGTCCAATCAACACCAAATTTAGCATACATCATCTTCAGACCAACCTGGACAAAAGTTCAAAATCAAACGAATGTTGATATTCCAAATGGTTTGCCCTTAATGTGCCAAAAGAATCTGACAGCGAAGCCACCAAACAGGACGTGAGGCCGTATCTCAGCAACGACCTTGCACACTGAAACAAATCTTGGTAGGCGTCTTCAGGACCATGCCCTGAGGCTATACAACAAATTCTGTGACAGCGCCACTTACTGGTCAAAACCAGTAACCAGTTTATGTTAACATGCCGAAGATGCTTCTATCTAACTGCCATTTTTGCTACTGCTACTCCAAATTACAAACTTCTATTGCTCATGCGTTTGAAAGTGTCACATCCTATGACAAAACTTCACGAAGGTACTGCGAAATAACAGACGCCATAACCAGGTACCTGGCTAAAGATACAGTGCCAGTTTACACCGTCACAAAAGATGGTTTTAAGAATCTTATCCAAACGTTCAGTAAAAGATACTGCGTTCCCTTGCGTACGTTCTTTATACAAGTCGCCACCCCAGAACTGTACGATACGTGCAGGAAGAAGCTTGAAGCAGAGTTGAAAGATGTGGAATATTACGCGACAACAACCCACATGTGGTCCAGCAGGACCGCTGAACCATATCAAAGTCCCACTTTTCATTGCATATGTGAGAATTCCGAATTAAAGAGTCGTTATTTACAAATGTCATACTTTCCCGTTGACTGTGTAAAGTTCCCCTTCTCTACTTTTAAATGGGTTTATAGTAGTATTAGCTTTAGATCAGTTAATATCCAGACACAGTACTCGGTAAAATCTATTTACTGTTTTGAGGAGGTAATCATCAACATTAGAGTCATCACGTAACGTTAGCTGGCTAACTAGTTGCTAAGCTACTTGCTGTTGTCCGCTGTTGTTGCTGTGACGCAATTTCAGTCCAAAGCGTTGCACGAATGTATGAAGTTCACTATAGTAGAACAGCACCAATAGCCACTCAGGCCTGTAACTGTAAAAGTGCGGTTAAAGTATCTTATTACGTGCTTTACGTGATCTAACAGAGCAATGACATTAATACAACTTGCAAGTGACCAATTACAATGTACCACAAATGCATCATAAGCCCTGTTTGGATAGGATCAGTTTACTGAATTGGTTATATTAAGTATACATTCAGCATCAGTTAACTATATTTATTATTGATGCTGGCGAAAATTTCATCCAAAATGGCCAAAACCAGCACTCTTTTTTTTTTTTTTTTTGAAAGAAAACATTTTGGAGAATTTGTACCTAAAAATATTAAATAGGCCAACAAAGTGTCACATCTAACACTTTACAAATAATGTTAATGGTGATGATGTGATCTAAAACACTGTTTTTTTTTTCCCCCTGCATTTTTTTTGCACTCGTTTTCAAACATTTTGAGCAGCTGATCAAGTGAAAATGTTGACCATGTGGCCATTAGACAACTGGCTTGTAAACGGATCGCATCAAAAATGTACAGTTTAATGTTTTTTACTTAGGAATTACCGAGGAAGTAATCTAGCTGAGTTTTTGCAGTTGCCGCTGCCTGCAAGCAGTTCCCGACTTCACAGCTGGTAATATTATTACACCCTCCGATACTCACCTTAAACCTGAAATGGTGGAAACACTCGAAACCTACAATGCTACATACGATTCTACTTTAACGCTTTAATCAAATATCTGTCTGAAATAAATATGTATACCGTCTGAAAATATTTCTAGAAAGGTTTTTAATCCGAGTGTGAGTTGAAATCATGCAGGGCTCCCAACTATGATACAGTCTCGGTGAAACTCTAAATATAGACGCGTGTTACTGTAAGAAATCACGGCTCTCATGCAAGAGTATGTCCTCCGGTGAAGAGGAGTGCAAGTTGCGTGCAGCTCCTCTGTAGAGCGCAATTGTTATAAAATGTTGCACTTGTCAGGAAAAAAATAAACTCACATCGATTTGAATTACCTTCATCTATCGGTCATATTCTGCCGCTTGAGATACTTTGGCTTAGTACATTAAAGCAGATTATTCCGAGTGCAGCATGACACGTAATCGTCTACAATCTCGACCAACTATTATGTTCGATACGGCAGCTCAGTAGATCAGTCCGAGTTACTGTTGCGGGTGGTGTTTGTGTGTGGATATCATCAGGAATTCTGCCGTTGCCTCAAAGTGCACAGAAAACGACAGCACGCTAATATTAGTAGCTCCTCTGACAGACTGTGAATTTACACCAGCGGACTACTAATGAAGCAGTCTGTCTGCTTCTTTACAATTGGAAGCTACTCGCTAGCAATCAAACTCCTAGAGTAATTAACACACTAGCATTAATAGTAATAGACACTCACTCTCTCTCTCTCTCTCTCTCTCTCTCTCTGCCACCTTTGCCTGGCCCAGTGATCTACATTCATTTCACTGCCAAATTAGAAACAAAGCATCTTCAGTTCACAAAACAGCTAAAAAAGAAAATGTTTTAACAGGGGGAAATACTTCGGTGGTTATTTTTCCAGTCCTCCACTGTCCGGTTTCAGTGATTCTGTGCCCACTGCAGCCTCAGATTCCTGTTCTTGGCTGGCAGGCGTGGAACCGGATATGGTCTTCTGCCGCTGTAGCCCATCCACCTCATTCTGAGATGCTTTTCTGCTTACCACGGTTGCAAAGAGTGATTATTCGAGCCACCGTAGCCTTCCTGTCAATAAGAACCAGTCTGGCCATTCTTCTCAGACCTCTGGCAGAACTGTTGCCCACTGGATGCTTTTTTGTTTTCCTCACCGTTCTGTGAAATCTCTAGAGCCTGTTGTGTGGGCATGATTTTATGCATCGCTTTGCTGGCACGTGATTGGCTGATTGGATCATGGCATGACTGAGCAAATGTGTTCCTAATGAAATGGTCGTGAAACAAATATGACAAGTAAACTAGACTATGAGGGAATGTTACAAACCTGACTGTCACAGTGAAAAGTAATGATTAACTGTAGTTCAACTACGCACACTCTCACACACACACACACACACACACACACACACACACACACACACACAAGTATTCACAGGATGAGTCAGGTCCCATATGAGAGAGCTATTAGTGCGTTATTGTGCATGTGGGTTTGTGTGTACACAATTTGGGGATTGAATTAAGCTGGTGTGTGGTTTCCAAATGAGGCCCGAGTATGTGTGTGTGTGTGTGTGTGTGTGTGTGTGTGTGTGTGTCTGTGTGTGTATGTGTGAGTGTGTGACCCAGTTTTAACATACTCGATGACAGCTACATCTTCTTTGTGTGTGTGTGTGTGTGTGTGTGTGTGTGTGTGTGTGTGTGTGTGTGTAAATGCCCCACCCTCTCTGTGACCAGGCTTTTCCTGTGTGAATCCCTACAGGAAATGACACGTGTAGTTTTTCTTCCCTCGTCGTGGTAAAAGCCAGGGAAGCCTCAGAAAGCAGAGGAGGAATGAAAAATGGATAGAAGGAGAGGGAGGCGGTGCGCATGATGCTGATGTGGTGTGACAGGCGAGTTGCTCGTGGGAGAATAGTTACCATGGCGATTCCCCAAGCCCACAATCCATATTTAATGCAACTTCACTTAGCTGCTCACCTTTCTCTCTCTCTCTCTCTCTCTCTCTCTCTCTCTCATTCGCTTTCACATCTCAGATTAAGCAGTCATGGGCTAGATAGGAAAGTCTTTCCCCCTTTTTGCTTTCTATACATGGCCGTCGTGCTTTTTTTTTGTCTTGATTTTTCACAACAGAGGCTGTAAGTAATCCCATTAAACTGTCCTAGAAACGCCCACCAGCAATGAGCAGAGAGAGCCGGCGATCAAATTTACGCCCCTTGCTCCATTTGGAACCACAGTTCCTGACTATTAAACACAGCAGAGCCCGCTGTCAGTTAATCATTCGAATCAATACCAGCAAACCGGAGATCACGCCGCTGCTGAAGTTCCACTCCTAACCTAACGCCCAACCGGATTTAGTCAATCAGCGACTTTCGAGAACCTCAGCATTAGATCCCGGCGTGCCGAGATGCAGGTTTTTTTTTGTTTTTTTTTTGCTCGCTCCTTCTGTGTGAAGCTGCAGAGAATCCATGTCTCGTTTCTTTCCTGTAATGCCAGCCATTTTAAGAAACATGCCTAAGGCTAGAGCACATTAAATCTATCATAACGTGCCTACTTGCATTGTTTCCTATACAGCGCGGTTTCTATGTGACATGACGCAACCCTGGAGCAGCAGTGAAAGCAGCAAAAGAACTTCGATAAGGAAATCTGTAGCTATTTTTAAAGATGCTTTAAGCCTTCAGTAGTTTATTAAATAACGTTTGCCGTGTTTGCAGTGTCTTTAATTATCCCACTGTCGTGTAACGGTTTGCAAAATGGCATGTTGGATTTTCTGTTTCGAATGTAGCGTGCCGTGTGACACAAGGATCTTTAAATGGGGTTGATTTTTGAAATCTCCCAGTGTCTAAAATCTAAAATGTGATTGTTTTTTTTTGTTTTTTTTAAAAAATGATTTTATTTTTATTAGGTTATGAGCACCTGTAGAGCTTGGTGATTCAGGAGTCAAGAGACAAGCCAATGAGAGGATGGCCAGAGGTCACATGATCTACAAAGCCGCCATCCAGCTGATTCTGCCAATGCTGCTGAGTGTGCTGCCGCTCACACACACTCAAAGTTAGTCTCTCTATCTCTCTCTCTCTCTCTCGTTATCTCTCACACACACACACACACACACACACACACACACACACACACACACACACACACAACATAAACCCTGGCGCGTTTTCCCCCTCACTGCAGTACTTTAAGGAGGTGAGAACACAGCAAACACACTCCTGTGTGGACCAAATCAAATGGTCCAAGAGCGTCCGAGCGAGTTCCAAATGAACTCTGGCACAGTTTGATTGCAGCGAGAAAACGATTCAATCTCGCTGCAGGAAGTGATGTCGTGTATTTTGGGCTGTAGCTGAAACGAGCGAAGGACTGAACAGTCCACTTAATCTTCAGTCTTAATCAATACACGATACGCTTCACAAGTTTTATGTACAAGTTTGCTGACAGACTCCGATAAAAAAAAAAAAAAAAAATACAGAATCTTGAGTTTTAGGGAATATTTACTCGTTTGAAAAAAAATGTATTTGCGCTTAAGCACTTCTGCGTGGGCGTTTTGCAGGATTAATTCTGATGTGCAAAATCACACCATGTAAACAGGATGTCACGATTTTATCTGGCGAAAATCACACACGCACACACGCACACACACACGCACACACTCTCTCTCTGTCTCTCTCTCCACATGCATTGTTGCTAAAACCCATGGCTCTTTGTTTTTGATCAGAGGAGCAGGAAGGAGATTAGTGTGAGCGTCCACTGTGTCATGCTCCTCATCCCCCTGACCCGATTAATACAGCGGCCAGATAGTAAGGAAATCCACTCGAGTACATATGGGCTGCACAGATTTTCTGCATTCAAACAGGAGCTTAGATGTTAAACTGTGATATTGAGTCTAATTCTCTTTTGTCTTTTGACTCTTTTGTGAAAACCAAGCAGCAGTTAGCTGCCTATTGGGACCTTAAAAAAAAAAAAAAAAAAAAAAAAGCCCAGAGTCGTGCTGGTTGCGGTAGCTGTGCAACGATGAAACAAGAAAAAAATAATAACAATAAAAAAGAGCCTTTTTTTTTTAGGTTGTAGTTGTAGGTGTGTTTGAATTTGATCCCCAACATTATACCTTTTGTGTTTTTAAGCAATAATACATTTCATTTGGTGTAAAAAAAACACTATTTCATACAACATATTTATATCCTATAAACCTATAAACACATCTCACTCGGTCCTTTTCAGTTCCACCTCGTTTCATCCGGACGCCCACTGACCAAACAGGCGTGCAGGGTGGAGTGGCCTCCTTCGTGTGCCAGGCGACAGGAGACCCGCTGCCCCGAATCTCTTGGAGCAGGAAGGGCAAAAAAGTCACCAACCAGAGATTTGAGGTGAACATCAGACACACACACACGCACACACACACACACACACACACACACACGCACACACACAATTTTCATTTGCTGTGTGCTAGTAAATCAGGATTTTGGAATTGAATTGGGACACACAGACACTCATATTGGCTGTCTGAGATAAGCCTAAAGGTACCTGCTGACATCTGTTTCCCTCTCTTTCACACACACACACACACACACACACGCACGCGCACACACACCCTAAGTCCGGGCTATATCTAAACATTATGAAGAACTCTAATTTTATTAGCGCTACATGCCGAATGCTTGAAGAGTGCTCGAAGAGAGGGCAAGTCTGCTTCATCAGCACTAATGGATATATGGAACGGATTGATGGATCTCTCCATGCACACATATTTCACTGATCTCCTCCAGGGAATCAATAAGCAGGAAATGTGTATCAAGCAAACGTATAAAAAAAAAAAGGTCACTGGTATTAGTATTTCTCACACTTGACTCCCTGCATCTGCCATTCTGTCTCTCTCTCTCTCTCTCTCTCACTCTCTGCTCGGTTTTCCCCTTTCACATACACGCTTTATCTCTCCGTCTCTCCATTTCTCTTCTCTCTGTCTTTCTCTTTCACACGTCTGTGATTCTCTTTCTCTCATGCTGCATCTCTCTCTCTCTCTCTCTCTCTCTCTCTCTCTCTCTCTCTCTTACCTCCTGTCGCACTGCCTCTATAGGTGATTGAGTTTGAGGACGGCTCCGGTTCAGTCTTACGCGTGCAGCCACTGCGGACCCCACGTGATGAGGCTATATACGAGTGCGTGGCGTCTAACGAGGCCGGCGAGATCAGCGCATCCACCCGCCTCACGGTGCTGCGCGGTGAGCACGCGCGTTCCTTCATGTAAAAGAAGAGCTTTATATCAGCAACTTACCTTGCAGCTTCCGTTATCCAGCCTACTCGGCTACACCGGACTAGTTCATAAATCTTTATGGGGGAGGTGCGTTTCCCTGAAGGATCACCAGCGTAAGAATCAGTTCAACGCACCGTTGTTCGAACAGGGGTTTGTAGAACCGACATTACAGCAAGGCAGCTTTATACATCACTGCCCCTCGTTGCAGGGATTCAGACGTCAGTCCTGCCACTGTACCTTCCTACAGTGGCCTTAGTGATGTGATGCTTTTGGAACGTGCCATGGAAATCTTACAGCGTGTGGTTTATAGCAAACCCACAAATGCTGCTTGTTCATTTCCGTCAGTTGACCAGAAGCGAAATTTAAGAGCGAGACGTATGTCCAGCAATAAATCAGAAAGAATCCCAACCACGAACCAATAAATAATACAAATTTAAATACGATTAATTAAACCTAACTGCAGAATCGTTTCATATTTTGTAAAAACGGGGGGGCTCAGCTAGGGGGCTGGATTACAGGTTACATTTCATTAGCTTTTTTGAACAGCGTTGTGACGTACAATTTCAGCGCATCATGACATGACATCCCGAATGTGTGTTTGTGTGTGTATGTGTATATATTGCAGAGGACCAGCTTCCTCTCGGCTTCCCGTCCATAGATATGGGTCCTCAGCTCAAGGTGGTGGAACGTTCTCGCACAGCCACCATGCTGTGTGCAGCCAGCGGCACACCTGACCCAGAGATTACCTGGTTCAAAGACTTCCTTCCCATCGACACACACACTCACGGACGCATCAAGCAGCTGCGCTCAGGTACGGGCCGGATTCAGTCTCAGCTCATCCTTAGGCTTTTGAAGAGTCAGCGATGAAGGTACCAAACGTATGGTATTAATAATCATAATAAACGTTAATAAACGTATGGTATAAATAAGGCCCAGCATAAAAACAGAGCATAGATATAGTCAGGAAAGTGCACTGAAAAGTGAAAGAATGATGAAACAGCATGACTAAACGTAGCATGAGCACAAGAGACTTACAAATGATTAGTCTCACCTTTTCTGTTATTAGTCTCGAATGTTACGCATATCGTGTAGCTAAATATTTTCACACAATGCCAGCTGCCTATATCCTGACACTGTCTGGTTTTCAAAAAACAACCCTGTGAATCAGTTTATACCACACCGCTGCTGAATTCTCGATTCTGATTGGTTCGAAAGGCTGTTGATTCATTTTCTGTAACAGCAGCTCTAACAGTAGATCCACCTGAAAAACACATCCCAGGTTTGTGTCAGTGCTCTTGTTATAGTACGTCATCTTTTGCATCGCACAACAACAATAACTTCAGGGTGGTGTGATGCAGGCCGACGTGAAGCATTTTCCATCCCGAGGACGATATACAGTATACAATTTATTACACTTTTTTTTTTTTTTTTTTTTTTTTTTTTTCCAATCCTAGTCCACAGTAACATAGCTACAGTTGAAAAAGCATCATTCCTTATCTTTGCCTTTTCAACCGCTAAAAAAAAGTTTTGAATCCGCTCTCCAAAGTGGACAAATCCGAAAGCACTAGAACAGTTTGAAGCGCTGTGTTGTAGATTATTTTAATTTCGTGCTGTAGAAGAGTAGAAGCGATGCAAGGAATCATGTTTTGTAAAAAAAACAAAAAAAACAAAAACAAAATAAAGTTCTGCCGGATTCCTGTCGTTTTGCATTTCGTAGACGAGACACCTTTTGAGAAACTGGCAGAAAATGCTAGTGAGGCCAAAACGCAAACGTTTTCCGAATGACTTGCCTCAACGAGGACTAAGAAGATGATTTGGGCTAAAAGATCAAATCTCTAATATGATCTCTGTATGTGTCTATAATATGCATGAGTCCTGAAGGAATAGTTTTGTTGTGTATACTCTGGTCGTATTTCTCTGAACACACACACACACACACACACACACACACTTGCACACACTGTCTCATACAACACTGTGTTTCCTGTAAAAGTAACATTAAGTGATGCATGTGCTGTCTCTCTCTCTATGTTTTGATCAACAGAGTCCTTTGGTAAGTCAGTTACTTTAAGGCACAACGTACACATTGCTAAGATAACACACACACTCCTAGAACCGTTTCAGTAAACTGCATGATACGTAATGTTTCACCTAACGATAATGATTAGCCTGATACCCCCCCACCCCACCCCACCCCACACACACACACACACACACACACACACACACACACACACACACACCTCCTCTAGATACACACACAGACTTACACAAAAGTGGCGAACAATATAAG